>JAZHYW010069689.1:0-123693 GCA_037355805.1 Ixodes ricinus
TCGTCGTCGCACCGACCGGGAGAACCTCCTCGTACACTCGTGGCTCTGTGTTAATGGGACGATCCACAGCCTTTTTCTTAAGCCCTCACCAACACTGTACAGTGTACATCATTGTTGGAAATAAAGCTATTATTATTATTTTGCGCAGATGTCTACGAGTCATTGTTCCGAGCCGCCTTTTTTGCTCTTGAAAATAGCCTTGAAGGAAGAAAATTAAGAATTCGAGCTTCTTCCCTCGCCTCACAGTTCCCAAACTTGAGTGGCTTTAGCAGTGTGTATATGCTGAGCGTTCTATACAGCTGTCGGAAGGTCGGCATAACGGGGTGATCACTCTCGGCCGCTGCTTGTCGAACTTTTCCGAAGAAGCGTTCCAACGGGTCCTGGTCAAATATGGCGCACAGGACATATGTGAAGTTGCACCCATTTAGTAAATGTTGACAAAGATCAACTGTAGACATCAATGTGACTCTGAGGTCATCAGCTCTTGTTCTTGTTAGAAACACGTCGTCGGAAATTGACCCCTTCAGATACTCCTCTTCCCAGTTATTCTGCCATTTTAAGCCTTCGTGCAGGATCCTGATGTCGCTTCCACCTTTCTTTATTCTTTCTGCTAGCCGGCGTCCGTTCAAGGTGTCAAACAAATCGCAGAGTCTCATTGTGAACTCGTATGGTCCCTCACAGTCATGCAGGTTGCCGACGCCTCCTTCCTGATAGTACTTCATTCTAGCAGCCATGGACTTGCTAAAACCTTGTCGCAAGATTTACTCGCATTTTCTCCATGTTGGAAGGGTAGATATGGTGCTGAGTAACCTTGGGGCACACCTTGACTTCTCTTGATTATACTTTGTCTTCCCTGAGCACTGAGGGATAGTGTGACCACTTCACCCATTTCCCATTTACCTTAGCTATTTCTGCTTGAGTAGCTTACTCCTTACGCATCTGAAGAGGTAAAGAACGAATGAAAACATGTGAACCTTATGGGTCGCTACCTAATCGACGCCGATCGGGACGTGCCTCGCTCGCTCCCCAAGAAGTCCCCACACAGTGTGCGTTCTCAGAACACTTTACTTAAACTCACGCGTTGGTGGTCAGCGTCCTGTCCTCGTCGTCCTCGTCGTCGTCCTCGTCGTCGTCGTCACACACACTGTCCGGTCCGCAGGTTAAAAAGGGACCCCCTAAAAAGAATTGGTTTGCTCTGTATGTTTATACAGCCTTGATGGAGATGCGCCTCAACGGGTAATCGGTCTCTTACCTGTAGATGAGAAATTTAGCCAGTGCAGTACAACCGCTAACCTGGGGTTTTAACGTGCATCACGCAGTAATCACACGAACGCGTGCCGGTACGAAACTCACCCAGACCGAAACAGGCGGGGGCGGCGGGGATCGAGCCCAGGAGGTTCCCAGCGCAAGCTTTCGCTCCACGCTCCGAGCTGACACGCGGTAGCCCACTGGGCCACTTCCTACCCCGGGACCCCCTTAAAGAAAAAAAAATTGGTTCGCTCTTTATGTTTATACAGCCTTGATCGGGAGATGCGCCTCAACGGGTAATCGGTCTCTTAGCTGTAGATGAGAAATTTAGCCAGTGCGGTACAACCACTAACCTGGGGTTTTTAACGTGCATCACGCAGTAGTGATCACACGAACGCGTGCCGGTACGAAACTCATCCAGATCGAAACGGGCGGGGGAGGTGGGGAATCGAACCCAGGAGGTTCCCAGCGCAAGCTTTCGCTCCACGCTCCGAACTGAGACGCGTTAGCCCACTCGGCCACTTCCTCCCCGGGGCCCCCTAAAAAAATTGGTTTGCTCTTTATGTTTATACAGCCTTGATGGGGAGATGCGCCTCAACGGGTAATCGGTCTCTTAGCTGTGGATGAGAAATTTAGCCAGTGCGGTACAACCGCTAACCTGGGGTTTTTAACGTGCATCACACAGTAGTGATCACACGAACGCGTGCCGGTACGAAACTCATCCAGATCGAAACAGGCGGGGGCGGCGGGGAATCGAACCCAGGAGGTTCCCAGCGCAAGCTTTCGCTCCACGCTCCGAGCTGAGACGCGTTAGCCCACTCGGCCACTTCCTCCCCTAGGGGCCCCCCTAAAAAAAAAAAAATTGGTTTGCTCTTTATGTTTATACAGCCTTGATGGGGAGATGCGCCTCAACGGGTAATCGGTCTCTTAGCTGTAGATGAGAAATTTAGCCAGTGCGGTACAACCGCTAACCTGGGGTTTTTAACGTGCATCACGCAGTAGTGATCACACGAACGCGTGCCGGTACGAAACTCATCCAGATCGAAACGGGCGGGGGAGGTGGGGAATCGAACCCAGGAGGTTCCCAGCGCAAGCTTTCGCTCCACGCTCCGAACTGAGACGCGTTAGCCCACTCGGCCACTTCCTCCTCCTTTATATCCTCGCCCCCCACCGATCACGTGCTCCCACGACCCGTCCACGTGTGGACGCACGCCCCTGCCACGGTCCCCGGACGATCCCCGAGCGGGGATGACGCACCGTATGGTGACGCTCCCCCGTCCAAGGATCCGGGTGGGCAGGAAATGGGCTGTTCTGCCCTGGCAGGGCGCGGGAAGAACGGGCGAAGGGGCGAGGGAAACGCGGGAAAGACGGGCCTCCAGGGTGGGGTGGCCGGACGGATCCCCACAACCTTTCGGGTTGACATCAAGTTAAAAATATGCTTCTGTTTGTGAATTTTACCAGTGATGCCCAGGTGTTTCCACATGGCACAATGGGCCTTTTCCGCAAATGTTGGCCGCCATTTATCGGCAAGCAGGAGAGGCGTTTTTGATGGCCTGCCTTGCTTCCGGTTCTGCCCTCTCCAAGCTATGTTGGCTGTCTGAACGCGGTCGGGAAATGCGCTCACTGCTCAGCGTTTATTTTTCCTCTATCGACGAGCAGATTTGTTCTCAATTAATTCGTTAACTACGAACGACTTCGTCCGTTTGTACATTTTTTCCGAATGAATGAACGGCTGACTTCGCCTTTGCGTCCGTTGTGACTGACGGCACAGTTGAAGCTTTCTTCGACCTATGAGAAAGTACAAACGGTTACATTAAACTAGCATTCATGTCATATGCAGTACCGGTAGTAAATTCAGAAAATAAAAATATTCGAGACCGAGTTACAGTTAAGGGAAGCCTTTTTTTTTTAATTGCAAGCTATTTGTTTAATATGCTCAAAAATTTTAATTGGCAAGATGTATTCTCATAAATGGGAAAGCTTACTCTAAACCGTCCGAAAAACACCGGCGCCTGAACGTACCTGATGTAATTCTCATCAAAGGTGTATTTTAGTGGTGGATTTCACCTTGTGAAATTTCAACGGGTAGCTCCATTTCTATTATAAAATGAGACCAACAACTTGGCTGGGTCAACGGCGGACTTGTTTAGCGACTATACTAAATGTCGTCTGCGAGCGCCGCTGACCCTGGCGAGTTTGTTGGTCTCGTTTTTACTGGAAAAAGCACCACTTTTAAATTTCACAAGGTCAAATTCACCACTAAAATACAGGTTTAATAAATATCTAAGATTAATACGTGCAGCCACCGATTTCTGAGCGAGCCTCGTCATTGATGTCACCCCACTTCAGGCTACAGCTGTGTGTGACTGTAGGTCCTGAAGTAAAAACACAAAATCGGCCACACCTGTTTTCTTTTCTTTCTTTGTTTACTTTCTGTAGACAATGTTGCAAACTTATTTTTTGTTTACTTGATTCATACACGAGGACAACACATCAAGATGATTGTTTCCTCTTTCTTATTTAACCACAAGACCAGCAGATGAAGTCGTGGTAGCGATAGATCTGCTCCCATTTCACTTTCTGGGTGTGCACGTAGCAACAAACTGTGCAGCATAGCCACTTTACCTCAATGATTTATAAATGTTTGAAAACTGTGGGTTATTCCAATGTTTACAGCAACCAAAAAGCAGACAAGCAGTTTGCGTAGCAACGCGAGACCGTCACATTAGTAAACAAAAGAAATGTGCCAGTGAAACGCACCATCACAGAAACGCCAACTCCGAGGCGCTCGCTTTGCGTGCACATAAGCCACACGACAGCATACCTAACCAATCTGCTGGCTTGTATTCACACACAAAAAAATGAAGGAACAAAAACATGAACCTTCCTTGAAGTGGCAACTGCAAACGCGGCAGAGCTTTGAAGGCTGCCTTTACGAGCCGTCCGCATTGTTTCGCTGGATCGCCCGAAACCAGAGCTGCCGCTTCGTCGAGTGCAGGCTAGTGGAAGGAAACCCAAAGAAGCTTAAACCGCGACAACGCTTGCTGTCGTTGCTGCAGCCAACAACGAAACAGCGCTAGGGCCTGTCGGAGAGCTTCGATACGCGCGACCACCGCTGCCTCCTGCAGCCCTGAGCTTCGGACGTACCAGGCCACCAAAAATGGCGGACTCCTGTCTGCTGCTGCCGCGCATGCGCCGTGGGAAACCCTGGAAAAGGCCCATTTGTGCTGTCTCCATCGGACACAACACCATCGAGTACAGCTCCAGCGCGTTCGAGTGGTACAATTGCTAGTAGAAGAAGCTGACATAGTACTGTGCCTTGTGTAGCATGTTTGGAGGAGGCAAACAAAGTCACATGCCGTGCATAACTGTCGGTAAATGGAGAAAACATGGAAACAAGTGCGTGGTCTCCCAAATCAAAACTTTGCTTCTGGTTCTTGCCTTGGTCGACTAAGCCATCATAGGTGAGGGTCCTAGAATTGAGTCTTTGGCATTGTTTGATTCGCATATCATCTACCAAGAGCATGCCATGCCTGGAGGACATTTTCTCTCCATTCAACTTCCTTTTCAGGACCAAGAGATAGTCTCTGTCAAATCCACACTTCATGCCAACGGTGGATATATAACGTCCAATAGTTTTCCCTGATGGTAAGGGTAGGGCGTATCTCTCTCTCTCCCTCAAGAGCCCGTTCTTAGCAGGCGTCCGAATATGGAGCAACAAGCACAACAGCAGCCAGTTGTCATTGTACCTTCGTCCTTTCTTGAACTCATGTAGTGCTGCTGACTCGTACTCTTTCACCACCATTTGCTGCACCTCTGAAAGGTTCACTTCCAGAAATACTTTTCGCAGTTGGTTCTCACTGAGGTGTTTCAGTTTGTCTTGACAAGATGCCAACACTTCAGTGAGTTTTTTAGTCTTGAGTAGCGGCATCTTGAACCGGTAGCATTCAATCCTTTGCTTCTTAATGCCTCAACCTTGTGTCGGTTAGGTGGGCTAAGTGGGATCCTGACTCAGCTCTGCTCTTGGAGCATCTCCTTCCTTCACTTGTGAATTCGAGTGTATTCTCCAACCTCGCGCAAAACCCTCAAAGGTATTCTTTGTCCTGGGCGATGGGGCATCGTTTGTGCCGCCAAACACCAGCTGGATCGACGTAGCCATATTCAAGACGCACGTTTGCATATTTCTTGCGAAGTGATCTACCCGGACAGTGATACAAAATATCGAGATCTTTTTAGGGCTGCGGTGACAGTGATCCAGTCCTCTGGACAGCGCAGTCGACATAAGCTTGGAATGTTTGTGGTCTGAAGTTTGCGATCAAGCACAAAAGCATACAGAGTGAACTCTGACTCTTTGACTTTATCGATATGCAGACTTTTTGAAGACAGTGGCCTTTGAGATGACGATATGCCGGCTCGTATAAAACCGAAGCTGTGCAGTCCGTCTTCACAGAGTCTCTGGTGATTGTACGCAGTGTTGGGCAAGTGTGCGTTCGAGGGGTCCAAGCACAACTATGGACACTCGCTCTTGGTGCTCCTGACTTTCTGCAACACATGTGTCTTTTGCTCCAGTCTGGTCATGAGTGTCGGCAGTGTTTAATCTTGGAAAAGTCGCTCTTGGGGCCTCGTTGCTTGGGGGATCACATAAGACCTCGTTGTTCTCTTCCTGCACCGAGTGAATTTCGGGTTCTTCGGGCACACCGGTTGTTTCAGTTAGTCTTTACTTCTATCTTGCCGTTAGTGGACATGGTGGGTACTAGGACATGGGGGCTTCCTTTTCTGTGAGGATTGGGACAGGTATCTAGGATATGGAAAAATGCAAGGAATGGCATCATCTGCAAGGACGGATCGTTTTGGAACGTCGAGCAGGAGTTTCCCTTCTAGCTCCGTGAAGCACCTTTTCCACAATCTTATCGTCGGTGGAATGCTTGCTACGAACAGCATTTTTAGGGCCAAGTGGACGGTCCTTGCGAGGTATGGCCTGAGCCCAGGCTCCCAGTCGTTCGGGGTCGAAGGGTAAGTTAAATAAAATCACCTTTTCTTTGCAAGTGGGAAAACCCGAGTTGCAGCTCTGAATGAAAGATCTCCGGCCCGTTTTCATCGTCTTCAGGCCATGTCAGAACGCCGCACACCGTTACTTCACTTTTGAGCTCGTAAAAAGACACGGCAACTGAGAAACATAGTTCTGTAGCAGTACAAAAAAAAAAGGGGGGGGGGGGCACTGACGGTTTTTTTCCTGGTATTTTCACGCCTGGGGTCCGATTTTAAGCTGCTGGCTCGCACTGAGGGAGACAAGATATCGTCCGATACGTCGTCTGCTAACGCCAGTGTGTCGGTACAGATTTAAAATTAACAGAAAGCAAGAACTTTTACATTTATGTTTATTATTCCTTTTAAAGAATGGGGGGGGGGGGGACACCGTATCATTTGCGCATGAGAAGGGCTCAAAAGAGACGACGACGCGTCGTCTTCCAAGACGACGTGTAGGTTGTTGTTCGAGCGCATGCGCTCTTGAGAGCACTTTATTGGTGAGTCGCGCCTCGCCGTTCGCTGCGCAGTGTCCTCACCTAAAAAGTATAGACATTTTCATCTCAGTAATTACCTGACCGGTGGTCAGATGGAGCTGACGCACGCGGCGCTATAAGGTGGCTTCGATTTGGTTCGTTTAGGTTTCAGAGGGCTCGCGGCTGTGTTGGTGTGCTATGTCGTTTTCGCTTAATTTTGTGATACAAATGTATCTCTTGTGGTATAGAAATAATGACGCAGTAGTAATGGGACACTTTGAGAACTACGACGTTGTTACAAGCATATATTCTGGACGTTTTTACGAACACCTTCATTTTATCACGTTCTTCGTTCGGCCAGATTCGGCGACGAAACGACTGAAATGATGCCGGGGGAGGATTACGGATGTCTACGGCCGCATTGGACGTGCCCGCTGGTACTAGTTTCCATAAAAATGAACTAATGAAGAGACTATAATGCTTGGAGGCACAGGGAAAATGCAGGTCCGCGGCCTGACTAGCAATGTGCAATTGCAGAGAACAGATGAACTCGCAAGTTTTGCGCTCACTGTTCGGTTTTCCAGGACACCAACGTTTTGTGAAAATTGCCAACCGAGAAACCCCCGGGTAATGACCATGGAATGCAAAAAGAAGCGATATTGTCTCCATCGGTTTCTTTGAAGGCATTAAGTGCTCGAGAGATGTTTTGATGGTCCATCCTAGGCCAAGTGGGAAATGTTTTCAACTATCAGCCCTGCTAAAGTATTCAAAAGCAGCACTTCACTATGTTGACCTTAGGGAACTATATTTGTTTTACGGACATCTCATTACAACTTATTGAGAATATTGTCACGAATGACAAGTGATGAGTCGGTGAATAACTGAGCAAACTGAATGTTTAATGGGGCGAACTTGTGCGCAAAAGAAAATAAAAGGAGACAGAAAATAACAGCAGAGCGTCGCGAGCGTCGAGGTCGGCGTAAGAGCAGAGTCGAACGCTGGGACGAGACTGACTCCGCTCGCCTTGCGGAATCCCTTATGTACCCTTGTGGGTTTCTGGATCGTTCGGCGTAGAACTTTCGGTGCGTAGAACATGCGGAACTCGATCAGACGAGAATGTTCTCGAACTTACGAGAAGGCCAAGTTGAAAGAATAAATAAAAGGACAGTCCGCTAACTGGAATCGAACCTACACCTTCCGCGCGACAGTCAAGCGCAGTAACCACTCGGCCACGGACGCTTCCTTTTTTTTATTGCATTCGGCCACGCACGCACTTGCTCGCCAACGCTCGTGTCAATATGAAATATTGGAAAAACCCGTCAACTGAAGTTTGACGTATAATTTGCGAAATAAAATTAAATGGCGCAAGAAAATTGACCTCTAGCAAGCCTCGCTCAAGTCAAATGCCATGCACCACTTCTTTATTCGATCTTTATTCGTCAGACGTATCTTTATAATAATAATAATAATAATAATAATAATAATAATAATAATAATAATAATAATAATAATAATAATAATAATAATAATAATAATAATAATAATCTTTTCTTTCTTTTTTATTACAAAACGAAGAAAGGTGGGAAAGAGGGCAAAAAGCTGCTAGTGCAGCTTGACGAGGCCCTAGTTCCCATACACACCTTGGCGGAAAAACGGCGGAAAATAAAAATACACTAGACCCAGAAAATCAAATATACACCCGCACACCAATCTAATCATTATGCTTGTTTATGTAGAAAGATAACTAAAAGACATATGCCACTCAGATAGAAACAATTTCAGAACACAAGCGTGACTACACGATACCATATAGGAAATGGGATTGTAGTAGTATGTCCGCTAACATTTGATTTAACTTTCCAAATATACACACATCATTTGCTTCAAGTTCATTTAGTAAAGATGGCAACACATGCTTTAATAATGTAAAACCATAATTAGTACGGGGTGTTGAAACATTCCAGGTCTCGCCATGGCGGCTAACGTATTTATGATGACCATGCAGAAATGAAAAAAGTATTGTTGTGTTCTAAGGCGACATTTTAAGTCACCAACAACCGAAACTTGTGCAGCTGTTCAATAGGAATTACACGATGCTTGAAAAAGAGTTCCTTAGTAGGTAGCAAAAAAGAAACATTTGAAACAATTCGAATAGCCCTTTTTTGGGTTAGTAGTAGTCTTGTTATGTTTTGTTGTTTGACCCCAAACTAAATGACAATATACATAGTGAGTATAAACCAAAGAGTAATATAAAAGTAATTTTACACTTGTTAGAAAGACATAACCGTTTCTACAAAGGAGACCAATAGATTTACTAGCTTTTGTATGGACATATTCAACGTGCTCATTAGATGATAATGATTCAGTGAAAAGTATACCCAGTGTTTTTACCGACTTTACCACCTCTAGTGTTGATGAGCCTAAGGTTATTTGAAACGAATAATATATTTGTCTACTTCGAGGTCGAAATAGCACACATTTAGTCTTTTCAGAATTTATTTTTAGTCCATTTACTTTGGTCCACAAGTCAATGTTTAAAAGAACTCCCATTGCTTTCCTTTCAATATCATCTGATGAGCCGCCTTTAATAAAAATAGTTGTATCATCAGCATATATAAGACACAAGGTTTGAATGCGGTACGCAATTTTCAATGTCATTTATGAAGATTATATACAAGAGTGGCCCGAGCACACTACCCTGAGGTACACCAGTTCTGATTTTTTGAATGGTGGAAATATAATAATTGTTATTAACGAACTGTGTACGGTGCTGTTGGTACGACTTAAATAGGTCTAGAGCAGTTCCACGAAAACCGTAATTTTCTAGCTTCATGAACAAAATTTTGTAATTAATTAAATCGAACGCTTTGGAGAAGTCAATATATACACCCATAATTAGTTCTTTATTCTCAAAACATTTTATAATTTGTTGCTTTTCTACTACGACCGCTGATTCAGTTGAGCGATATTTTCCGAAACCGTGCTGACTATTAGAAATTATTGAAAATTTTTCTAGGTAAATATAAAGTATTTTATGAATGATTTTCTCAAGACCTTTAGAAAAAATGGATACAAGAGAAATAAGTCTGTAGTTTTTAAACGTATTCTTGTCCCCACCTTTAAACAAAGCGAAAACCTTAGCACGCTGCATTGCTTTAGGAAAAACACCAGAAGAAAATGATAGATTAAATATATACGTTAAGACCGGTACTACTATGTCGAGAGTACCGTATTTACACGAGTGATAGCCGCACTATTCATGAACAAGACCATTGCGTTTACTTTCCCACAGAACACAGATACAGCCAACCAATGCGTTGCGCATAAATAACATAGCGAATAACCAGATCGAGAACAGGATTGTCCATACAGAGGCAATCTTCACAGATGGTATCTTCGCACGAAGACGTTATATCTGTCCTGTAAACAGCTGAAATCATGCTGTCGATCGCGGTGATTGGCAGTCTGCGTGCTCCGCGGAAAAGCGAACCCTCAGGTTCTCAGCTTTTCTTCATAAACAGTGCGGCTATTACTCGAGTAAATACGGTATGCTTAATCATTTTGATGTTAAGATCGTCAACATCTTGACTCCTGGAGTTTTTCAAGTTTCTAAAAAAGACTGCAAACACTTCATCATCATCAGTAGGGCTCATAAAAAAAGAATTTTCGAAATTACGTTTCACAGAGCTGCTAGCATCAAGCCCATCTGGAGATGTAGCTATATCACTTGATTGTCTAACTAAATAATTGTTAAATGCATTCGCTCAAGCACAGACGAACAAATGGTCATCTCCACAGTTTATATTATCTAATATTTTACGCTTGTGGTGAGGACGCAAGACATTATTTATCCTTTCCCAGAGTATGCGTGAATTTTTATTATCATCTCTTGTAAAGAGGGTAGTGTAGAATGCGGACTTCGCGCGTCTTAACAAGCCAGTTAGTTGGTTACGATACCTTTTGAAGGCTCTTAGGTCTTCGGAGTCTCTTGTATTTAAAAAGCGCTGTTACATGCCGGTTTTCTTATGCACTTTGTGCAATAACTCTTTCATCATCCATGGCTTCCGCAATTTTTTACACATTTTTACGGTTCTATAGGGAAAACTCTCATTGTACAGCTTTTTAAATGTTCGTAAAAATGATTCATATGCACGATTGGCATCTAATTCCAAGTAAACTGTTTCCCAATTCACAGCGAGCAAAGCATCTCTAAACACCCCCATTGTAATATCGCTCAGTAACATTCGCACTTCGAAAGTTTTTTTGTAACGGGTCTTTTTCTACTGCACGAGGTTTGTTAATCAACAGAAATATTGGTAGATGGTCGCTAATATGTGATATCAACGCTAATAACGTCAGCTATTATAGAGGACACATCACAGTTAGTGACAAAGAAATCAATTAAAGTTGATGTGGAGCCAGTGACTCTCGTTGCTTGCGTTTCAATATAGTCAAAACCATTTATATCAATCGCCTGCATGAAGGCCTGTCGCGCTGTTGTGTTTGCAAGCATGTTAATATTGTAATCACCACCGAGAAAAAGGACATAGCGGTTCACTGTTGTAAAGTTGCAAAAGATATCAAGCGTATCTGAACAGATATGTTTTTTACTTTTAGCAGCGTCGAGAGTAAATTCGGCGTCGACAACGTTGCATTAGAGTGATTTTCATGCAGACGGCTTCGTTTCGGCGTCACATAATGCGTGCCTCATGCGCTTTTGTCAGGCACTCACAAGCTGTCTTTGACACTTTTTTTCCCCGGGGATCCAACCCTGTCTCTGGAACTAAATTAATTGAATTGGATATCTTCAGAACATTTATTGAAGACATGAGCCGAGCACAATGTATAGTTTCTTTACATTCATAAATGAACAGATGAAGCGAATGTTTATGTCGTAAAAATTATTCCGCCATAATCAAAAGCAATAGTTTTGCATTTGTTATAGAGGCAGAGCACGATGCTTTGAAGAACACACATAGCGACTACTTGCGTTGATTATATGTGCCTTCTTCTTTAAGATTATAAATGTGCGATCATAAACATACATTGCGCTTCTTATTGCGCCACTATCACTTAAGCAAATTTCCGCTGTCACACATAATTGACCTCTCAACCCTTGTCTGTCTTAGAGAGATCTACATACTTAATGTGGTTATAAGGCTGATTCCTTTCCTCGCAGGTATACGGTTAGCCCACGGTCCAAATGGTCATAACCTGTTATGAAATAAAGTGCACAAGTTGTGCACGTAATGATGCATGCCGTTAGGTAGTAAAAATAAGTATAAAGCGCGAGACACATGCGCGTCAAAACTGTCCGATCCGACGTGCGAACCGCCGGAACGACGTTCGGAGGCGAGGGTTTTCGTCGCACCGGAGCGTCGGTTAGTTGGTCGCATGCCGGCTCCGTCCGGCGCCGGCATGCGACTCTTGCCAGATATCGCCGCACTGCTGTCCGATTTTGGGAGGGCCGCAGCCAATGGCGGCACAGATGGCGCGAAGGTCATGCTATCACGTGACTTTCGGCCCGATCGGGCAAGGAGGCGCTTCGTGGTTCGGGGAATTGGATCTCCCCTCTTTTACAACGCCTACACACACAGATGTGGCGGTGCGCGGTGCGTCACGCGACGCGAGTCGTCGTTGTGAAGGAGATGGACGCCATCGAGTTTTCCCGCGCGCACAGAACAAGTTGCTGATCTCGCGCGTTAAAGCAAGCCGGCCTTCTGGGACCGATCGAGGCCGTCGAAACCCGAATGTACTCCGTTTCACCTTACGATGGACAGCAGCGGACGCTGCGAGCCATTCCAATAGGGAGTTTTAGCAGGTCGTTTCCACACGAACGGTTCGCACTCCAACGCATCGGCGACGCCACTGCGCATGCGCGCGCGAGTCGTTCGGGACGTCGGGAGGCTCTTCTCGTTCGTTTCTCCCATTCCAGCCGCTGGAGTCGTCACCGGAACGCATGCCAACACCGTTCACGACTCGGGTAAAAACAAAGATGGCGGTCGGTTCGGCGACTGCGTTCGCCGACCCAGCCGAGCGTTAGGCTTAGGAGAGCGGGAAGAGATTTGCCGTCCTGTTAGTCTGCTTCATTTGAGAGGTTGAACCAAATCATTTCGAGGACTGCTCACAATGGTAAGCGATCGTGAATGCTGTAAACAACGCATGCTAGTAAATTTTTGCGATCTGCGGGCAGACTAGCTGCCATGGCGACCGCGAGCAGACGAAATGATTTGGTTCGACGGCAGATATCGCCGCACTGCTGTCCGATTTTGGGAGGGCCGCAGCCAATGGCGGCACAGATGGCGCGAAGGTCATGCTATCACGTGACTTTCGGCCCGATCGGGCAAGGAGGCGCTTCGTGGTTCGGGGAATTGGATCTCCCCTCTTTTACAACGCCTACACACACAGATGTGGCGGTGCGCGGTGCGTCACGCGACGCGAGTCGTCGTTGTGAAGGAGATGGACGCCATCGAGTTTTCCCGCGCGCACAGAACAAGTTGCTGATCTCGCGCGTTAAAGCAAGCCGGCCTTCTGGGACCGATCGAGGCCGTCGAAACCCGAATGTACTCCGTTTCACCTTACGATGGACAGCAGCGGACGCTACGAGCCATTCCAATGTCGTGTGAATGTCACGTGAACTTCGGGAGAGACGCAGCAATGCGCGGTGTGCGTAGTCACGTGATTTGTACGCAGTGCTCGCTTCGCTGGGATGGCTCTTAAGGTCCGCTGCGGTCCATCGTGATTAAGTCATGTTGAGCAGAAAAGTAACCTCACGGCAGGCACGTATCTAGCCCCCCCCCCCCCACACACACTTCGAAATCTTCGATTTTGCTGGGGGCTACGTGCCTGCCTCACGGAAAATCTTTACACACGCACACTTTAATAGAATGTAATAAAAATATTGTGTTCGTTTTAAGGTCAGAAAAACCAAGAACGGCGAGGGAAGTATTTTAGTTTTCTAGGCTGGGTGGCGCGAGCTACCGCCCGTTATAAATACAGCTATTAGCATCCATCCATCCATTCGGCAGAGGGGTACTTGAAACTGGGCGGAGCTGAACGGAGCGACGCCACGACGCGTCGGAAGCCATGTGTCTCGAACCGTCTTGTGCGGCGAATCGGAGCAGCCGTTTTTCCGACAGTTCGCACGCCGGATCGGACAGTTTTGACGCGCATGTGTTTCGCGCCTAAGACGACACTTTACAAAGCAAGACAAAAAATTGTGATAAAACGCTAGGGGAAAAAAAAAGAATACATCGCCTTCGCCAATGCGCGGAGTGGAGGCAGGAGCGAAGATTTGAAGCCACCTTATGGCGGTCGTTTCACGTGATTCCAAGATGGTAGCGCCCATACGACGGAGGGTCAAAGGGTCTATATATCTTACACCCTGGTCCCGGACCAATCCAGATTCCACTCACCGACGGCGCGGATCCGACCGCGAATCCGCCAAGGGTAAACGAACCATTAAAGAGGACGACCCGGCCGAGAAATGAAGAAAACACGAGTAAACAGAAAAGCACACGCATACAGACATAGAAGAGAAAGGCGAAGACAGATAGATAAACGAAGGACTGCAGCCGGCCGTGAAGATTGAAAATGTTCTTTGACCTGCAGCCTCTGTCCACAGCCTGAGCCTCTATGTCAGGGGTGGCCAAGCTGCGGCTCGCGAGCCGGATGCGGCTCTTCGAGTGTTAAAGTGCGGCTCGCGGCTCCATCCCGGTCACACGAGCACTTCCCCAAGTAGAGAAATGGAACGCGTTTGATATCGAAAGACAGGCTGCGGTTTTGGTACCTTACCTACAGTTGAACTGCTTTTGACTCGGATAAATTGAAAGTAGTCCGAGATTTGGTTTTAGCCCTGAGCAAAAGTTAGCCTTGCCCCCCCCCCCCCCCCCCGGCTCTTGGAAGTTTCGTGGTTCTGTTTGCGGCTCTTAGGCCGGGTCAGCCTGGCCACCCTGTGTCTGTCCACAGTCTGGGCCTATATGCCCAGAACTTCGTAGCGGCGTTCAGGGGTTCATGGGTTGCGCTCCATGTTTTCTTTAATAATAATAATAATAATAATAATAATAATAATAATAATAATAATAATAATAATAATAATAATAATAATAATAATAATAACTTTATTTTTCATCAAATTACGGAAAATGAAGTTACGACTGGCACGCTGTACCCCTCTTTCTATTCGTAGCAGCGAAGTTTAACACGTTGTATTTTAATTTGTTTCAAGAAATGTTTATACAATCTAGAGAGTTATTTATTGGTACGATTTCAATATTTGTTAATTCAAGCGCGACTTGGATAGCTTGATCGGATAAAAAAAATAAATAGCAAACACGGCGTTGCAAGCATTATCAACATACCTTTTGCGGTAATGTTTTCTTCGGCAACATTACTTACATACTAATATAATATTAGAACAAGAATGTACGCGCATGTTTTATTTGTTTTATTTTAATCTGAATACTTTAAATTATGTTTTGCGCATAACTGGTGCCTTGCGAAACACTACCAGTGGCTCAAAGATTCGGTGCCAGTGATGGCCTATCAACAACTAGATTGTGCGTCGCGCGACGGGCGTCGACTCGCATGTCTCTTGGATTCACAAATATCGCCGCGTATCGAGTTTCACCGCTCACGTGTGCCCTGCTTAATCCTCGCCCCACCGTCCACTGCATAGGAACGGGAGCTGCTTACTAGGGCAGAAAGTGAATATTAGAGAGTGTTAGTAGATCGTTCCAACACCTACCACAAGAACACCCGATAACGATACGATGCACGTGCAAAGGCTGCGGCGAACCTCGGGTATTGGAGTCATCGGAACTATCTTCTCTATTAGTGCTGTCGCCCCTTCGTTCCATTTGACGGAATGCCAGACGATTTCTTTACGTCGCAACGTTCTTTCGGCCATTCGCGAATATTGGTACTTGGAGTGATCTGCAGGGAAGTGCGTGCGCAGGCATTTCTTTTCAAGAGTATACTCTGCAGCGTAAACCCAGTGGCTGGATCTGGCGAATCGGTAGCGTGGACGGTATTACGGGCGGCTCCTCGCGGCGCGGTTCCCCCGAGCGGCGTCCGCGAAGTCGAGACGGCTATGCGGTAACCCGTTTCACCGCGTCGTTTCGGCAGCTTCCCCGGTGGTCGTTACTGGACGCCAAGCGCTGGTGCGTTTGCGCTCCGCGGTATCAGCGAACAAACGCGGCAATAAAGGCAGAAACTGGGTTAGTCCACCCATACCTGCCGACGTAACTGTCGTCGGCGGCGGGTGGCGGAAAGTAGCGACCATTCGGTCCCGCCTGGAACCCGTTTTCCGGGCGCCCGTGGCTTCTTTTCGTAAGGGAAAGGGTCACGGATGGCCGTGTTCGATTACGAGGAGCTTTCGATAGGCCGGCCGTGCACGCACACTGCGTGCCGTTGCGACCGCGACGTGATCGTCGGCTGAACGTACTCGACTGTTGAGACAGAGGGCGCTCTCTCCTCCGGTGCGCCCTTTAGCCCGTCGAAGGGGATCGCCGCCGTCCCCTCAAGGTGACCGAAAAGGGGCTGCTCTCGGGCCGCGCCCTCCCTCTCCACGCCAAAAAACACCGCTCGCTATATAAAAAAAAGAAAAAAAAAAGAAAAAGCACGGAGGCAGGCGCGTTTGCAAGATCGCGCGGACTCGGCGTAAAATCGTAAAAAAGGCATGTAGGATAGCGTGGGGGCCGCTGGCCCTCCGCGCATTCTTTTGAAGCGGGCACTTAATACATGCTTCCATGTCTAATAATCGAAGCTAGGTTGCTTCGAACAAGTGCTCTGCGATCGAAAAAGGAAGACTACTCAACTGAGATATCCTTTTAAGAGTAAGTGAACCTAATGACTTCCTCGACTAAAGCCCCCCCCCCCCCCCCCGCGCTTTTCCCCATACACACACACATGCACACAGATACACAATATTAAGAGAAATACCCTGTCAACTGACGTATGACAAACCGTGGCGCGCGGTTTATCTTTTGTAATTATCATCGTTTAGCGGCAGCCTGTGTGTCATCCATGAAATCTAACTTAGCTTTGCCCCTTCTTTTTCTGCGCCGTAAAGTATCTCGTCTATCGCTTTTTCACAAAAATTTACTACTCTATCCATACTCTAAAAGAAAAACTTATTCTACCTCCTACGCACACCTCCTTTCGCCTTGATCATCAGTATAGAGTTGGAATTCCCCAGTGCCGCACCTCCACCTACCTCGACTCTTTTATTCCCAGGTCATCATTGGCGTGAAACCACCTTCCCGCATCTTTAGTGTCCATATCATCAATTGATTCTTTAAGAGATGCAATAACCAGCCATTTCCGTCAGCAGGCACCCTGACTGCTTTTTGTCTAGTTAAATTTTTGTATTTGTTCTCATTTTCATATTATGTTTTGTACTTGCCCCTCCCCAGTGTAATGCAGTAGGGCCATGAGGTTATTGAAATAAATAAATAAATAAGTTCTATACTGTCCCAGCCCATCCCTGTTTTCTCGATACATTTTGGTCGTCCTTCGCCGCTTTCTGCTGATCGCAGTTGTTGGAGACTTTTTGTAGAGGTAGGTTAGCGCTTCGCGCTGGCTCTTGAGAGCATATATGCTCGGAAATCCGAAGGCGAGCTCCAGGTAGAAATTCCGTTCCTTGGTCACTAAAGATGCTTCCAAGTGTCGACACTTGGGCCATCTGGGTGGTTGAAATCACTGTTGCCAGTCATGTCAAGATTTAACTGAAATGGCGGGGAAGGGTTTTCCGTCCTCCAGAACTCTTCAAACAGTTGAATACAGAGTAAAACGATATTGCCTGAGCATCCCGACACCGTATCTCAAGCTCAGGAGATGGCAGTTTCCTATCGTAACGATCCCCAAATACGCACGCTCTGCAATAAGCGCCATAATGGCAGCGCCCAGAAGAAGTTCCACGAGTGGAGTGATGATACTCTATTCGTAGCTTCTTTGGGGACTCTAGGTAACAATACGCGAAAACTCTTGTTTCTTCACGCGGTCTGCGAGTATGCGGGCATTGTTAGTGCTTGTGTAAAGTGCCAAATCAACGCGTGACGAACACACATACACGCGCGCGCGTACACCTACACGTGCACACACATACACGCACGCACGCACACACAGGCACACACAGACAAGCACATATGCACACACGGGCACACACACACGCGCATGCACGCTCACAGGCTCACACACGCACACACACTCACACATTCCCAAAAGACTGAATGGATATAGGAAGAGCTCAGTCGTCATACGGGCGTGCCGTGCACGGCACGACACCGCACCTGAGCGTTTACAGCCTCGGATTTTCATCTTCGGATCACGTCGAGACTCCCGAGGCAGACGGCACCCGACACGCGTGCGCTCTCACTTGGCAGGAAAGAATACGGAGTATCGAGATCTCGTAATAGGGAAAACAAAATAATGCCCGCAATAATCAGATAATCAATCTTTCTTTTTTTTTTGTTATTTATTTTTGCTCTGGTTGTTAGCATATCTGCACTTGAGTGTGACTAAGGGGATCGGTGGCCGGGGGAGGGGGGGGGGAGGGGGGAGTGTGTTAAGGCGCATGGGACGGAGCACGTGGAGGAAAAATTCCTGCCCGTTTCGATCTGGATGAGCTCCGTATACGCCGTCCGGAGTGCGCGACGCACGTTCAAGACCCCAGGCCAGCGGTCATACTTCCCTGGCTAAATTTATCATCTACACCGGCAGAGCCTGTCAAACCAAAGTCGCGCTGTAAAAATATTTATAAGCATTATTTTTTTTTTCTTTTAAAACAGTGGTTCTCAAATGGGGGTCCGCGGACTTTTTGGGGTCCGCGAAGGCATTCTTGGGGTCCGCAAAACCCTGCCTCGTCAGTAAAGTCAGCAATAAAAGTTGTTTTTTATTCGATTGAGAAGAAACGTTGCAATTTTCGGGTGAGTTTTCTCGTGTGTATGTCAATGAGAGAAGTCTACTTCACACCCGCCCTTAGTTATGTTCACCTATTAAATAATTATCATAATTACCTATACCTTTCCCTTCCCCTTACCGCGAACGGGGTCCTCCATCATCTCCGTCGATCCACAAAGGGTCCGCGAGACATCAGTGGTTGAGAACCACTGTTTTAGAATATGCAACGGGAAAGGCGGGAAAAATCTCAAAATTTTTGTCATTATTTTTGCGATCTTTTTTTTTTTTTACTTTCTAACACGTGACTTGAGAACACTTTCTTTAGTGTTCAATTTGTAAATGAGTTTTCATGGCGGTTGTTGGCCTGCATGGGGCGAAATAAAAGAGACAGAGAAAATTAACCGTGTGAGGCAGATAAAATGTGTCCGAAACTTTCCTCATTCGGAGTCGGCCTCGTCGTTACGTGACCGATAAATAGCGCAATTCGTGGCAAGCCCCTAAACGACGCAAGGGGTAAAAAGAGGGACTATTCGAAACGTAAACGTGCACCTGCGTACGCCACCTGGTATGGAAGAAAAGGTGTACATCTCGAATTTGAATCCTGTCCAGTAGAGGGTAATTTTTTACCCTTTAAACAAATAAACCAAAATGTCGCTCCTGCAAGAACACTATTTTGGCGTGTTTCGCTTAAAACTCTGGAAAACAATATTTATGGGAATGCTACTCGGTCGCTTATGAACTTTCTCCTCGATATCTTGGAAATAAAACACGTAGATTGCCTCCATAACTAAGGTATTTTGAGACAGGCTTGAGGAATCAAGGTCCGACTTTCTCCACAGAGAAAGCTTCAGAAACGCAGGGCGTGGTTAGGAGAGATGATTATCACAGCCAACGAGGTTGCAGCGTTATCCGAGTGTCAAACAGCCAATCACGAAGCAACAAGTGGGAACACTTGCGTATGCAGTGACAACTTCATACACTCGAAGAACGCTATTTGGAGACGAAAGTTTCCGCATTCTAATTCGAATGAACTTCTTCGAAACCGTATGAATTATGCGAATTCCCTCATTGTGTCGAAACTATGACAAAACACATTTAAAGGCCGACGTACATTTGTTGGCGCTTTCCACTTTTGCAGGCCTCCTTCTTTCCTATGCCCTCACCACTTTTTACCTTGTCCCAACTTGGCTGCCCTCGCAGCTTGGGAGAGGGTGCGCAAAGAGGATTATCTTGCCCGCAGAAAACCAAAATTGTACGTCGGCCTTTAAGCAGCTAAACTATATTTGTTTTTAGAAAAAAACGAATAACTTTTGATTACAGCTTCCTTTCGTTTTTGCTGGAATATTATTTTAAACATAATTCTCCATACATCCCCACAAACTGTCGTCGCGCTGTTGATGGTCGTTTCTGTTGGTATACTCCATCTGCCATTAAGTGCGATCGCAGGCGACAATCCTCGGGAGCCAATCAAGCACCGCCAAAGGTGCATCGTAACGGCGCTGGTCGTCGCGTGCGTTTGTCCTCGGCGCGCTCGCTAAATACGCTGCGATCCGGCGCTTTTTTTTTTTTTTTGCCTGCTGAACTGAGCGAATTTCCAAAGACTACGAGCGCCGGAATGATGCACCCTTTGGCTGGTCCGACGTAAAGTAGAATACTCGGCCTGATAACCTATCAGGGAATAGAGCTTCGTCGGTATATAATACGGGGTGGTATACGACGGGTGCGCTAAGCGGCCGACAATGTTCATTCTTATCACTCCAACCTCTTCTGCAGTTTAGCGATAACGGAGATAAGCCGCGCCCAACGTCCATCGAGAAGGGAATCTAGTCCACTCAACAAATCAGACGGCGCGAAAAAAAAAAAAAAACTACTTCTGTAGAGGCGAACTTGAACATCTATCACCCGTTTCTCATACTTTTGTAAAAACAAACAGCGGTTTGGCTGAACGTCTGACCCAGTGGCGTCGGAAAAAAAAAGTACGGGAAAGGAACTGTCGCCCCCCCCCCCCGCCCCCCTTACCTCCAGATATTCCAAAAATTGAATGTAAACATTAAGGTAGAGGGGGCGCTCTTGCAGCTTCGGGTGACATTGTTCGTCGGAAGTGTCCGGGCCAGGTTGAAAGTCACTGACCCAGCGCAGTATTTGCTACTTGGGTATCTTTCGAGTGAGACGACCCGCCCATGTCGGCATCTGAATTCTCGATATAAGATTTGCGGCGCCATGAGCGCGACGATGTTTCTGAACACCTCCGCCCCGGTGCTTTCTGTTTGTCAAAAGAAGGCTCCCCCATGCCGTTGCTAAGTAGAGTGGCAGATTTAAGGGAAAAGAACCCTACCGAAAAAACCACTTTAAGGTGGATTATGGAACAGGAAAATCTAGGGAGCCTTCATGTGCGCTTTGCTAGGGTGATGCCACCCTTTGTAATACCACTCGCCGACAAACCAGCAGCCATTTTGGTTCTCGGCGATAATCCGTGGGGCTTATAACCCTCCCGGAAACAAGCACCTTATCTCACAAGTTCGGAGCAGCGTTGTGGAACCCACGGAGGGAGGATTAGCATTTTCCCCTCGGATGGGAGGACCGATGGACACAAAGGCCACTTTCTGGCGCACGGGGAAACAATGAGAGGAACAAAATGGCGGTGGAAGAGGGTGTGGGAAAGGGAAACAGGCAGTTGGCATCACTCTATGCGAAGCGCACATGAAGGCACTCTAGGAAAATCTAATTGGATTTCTAGCTGGAAACCTAAAATCCAGTTTGCAGACAATGGTCTGCAAACTGGAATTCAGGTTTCCAGAAAGAAATCCAGTTAGATTTTCCTGTTCCATAATCCACCTTAAACTGTTTTTTTATGTAGGGAATGACGCCCCCCCCCTTTTTTTTTTCAAACCTAAAGGTTGAATTTTTTTATTTTATATAAGAAAGAGCGTCTAAATGTGGTTTCTTTAGGAAAAATGCCTTGTTCTTGGTGAAATGGCAGTTACCTCCGTCTATGACGCCATATATGTCCGTGACGTTAAATTTGTTTGTGACGTGACATCTCGTTGCAAAGTCAATCAGCCCTTCCTTCCAACTTGGCCCATTAACACGTTCCTGGCTGAGTTCCTTGCCCTCGCAACCGCTTTCCGTCGATAGCCCCTGGGCATGAATATCTGCGTGACTTCCGTCTCCCAACCTAGACGACATCTTCCTTCTGTGGGAGGAAGAGACGTCGAATTCCGGATGGTGCTCGTCATCCGAAACGTCCGGACCAGATCGGAGGACGTTGATCTAGGGCTGACCCTTCCTCGTGTGTTTTTGTTCGCTTGAACGAACACCCAATATCGTTCTGCGATAGCGATGAGGTTTCCCACAGGCTTTGCCCCGCTTCAAAAGGCTTTCACCTTTTGAAGCCTGAGTGACGAAGCATTTTTTTTGCAAGTTCCTTTTGATTAATGGAAAAAATGTCTACTTCAGATATCCTACTTCCATCGGAGATAGACAGATATCTTGGCGATGATTAAAATGACACAGTAAAGTATTTTCACCTAAACGTACGTTCTGCAAAAAAACAAATTTTTCGAGCTAGAATTGCTATTTAGACAGTTTGGTTTCTTTATTTGATGTTATTATGCTTTCTGAGACATGGTACACTAATGAAACTGATATTTTCAAGCTACCAATGTATAACAGTCATTTTTTAAACCAAAACAGCAGCAGAGGTGGCGGGATCTCGCTCTTAATAAAGTAAAAATTGAACTTTGAGCCACTGACCGACTACTGTATTACTAATAGGGATTATGAAGTGTTATCCTTTGTAACAAGCAATACGATTATTGCGGTGTTCTACCGCCCTCCAGAAGGAAATATTGCCACTTTTTAAAACGTTTTGGAAGTGTTTCTTGAATATGCTTCTAGTAATAGATATGACATCGTTTGGGGAGGGGATTTCAACATAAACCTGCTTGCAGATTCAGTTCACAAATTCAATATGGCAAGTATTCTAGCTGTCCATGGTTGTACAAATCAAATAGCAACGCCAACGCGGGTAACTGAAACTTCGGAAACACTTCTAGATCTTTTTATAACAAATTCCGCAACGTCATCTACAAAAGCAGGAGCGATGAGTTGCACGATTAGTGATCACCTGCCAGTATACTTGTTTACTGCAAGAACAAAAAGCATCCCAATAAAACAGCCATCTAAATTTGTTTACACTCGGCCAATTACGCCAATCCAATTAGAAATATTCAGGAAAAACATTGCGTGCATAGACTGGAGTGAGGTTTACAGAAAAACAAATGCAAACGAAGCATACGACTTGTTTTTGGATATATTTCGAGCCACCTACAATGACAGTTTTCCTTTAAGAAAATGGGTAACGCCCAATAAAGCAAGGAACCGTGGATCACCAGGGAGTTGATTCGGAAAATGCGAATAAAATGCAACATGTAGAGGGCATTTTTAAAAACGCGTGACTCTAATTGCTTGAAAGAATTTAAAAAAAAATATAGGAACCAACTTGCAAAAGAACTACGTAAACCCGGAGAAAAATATTACAATGAATCATTTTCGTTATCGTATTGGCGGACTGATATAATGTGGAAGAAGTTAAACTCAGTCCTCAACCGCAGAGAAACATCAACCTTCGTTGACAACATAATCAGTGATGGTAATTAATTGCGCGGTATCCCTCTGGAAAATGCATTTAATGACTAATTTGCAAACGTCGCCAATCGTGGGTCTAATTGTACTCACACCTATAAAATAAATGAACAAGGGAACAATAACTCTATATTTTTATGCCCTGTTACTGAAAATTAAATTGTGTCGGTGTTCCTGGGAATAAAAAACAGCAATAGTTGTGACGCGAATAACATTCAAATAACACAAGTCAAATACGTCATAGACTTGCTCTCCTCCCATCTGGCTCATATCTTTAATTTATGCATTCTTAGCGCATCATTTCCTAAAAATACGCAACTGGCAAAAGTATTGGTAATTCACAAAAAAAGGAGATAAACATAATATGACGAACTATAGGCCGGTGTCAATTTTACCGGTATTCTGCAAAGGGTTAGAAAAAATAATATGCGCACGATTGACTTCATTTTCTGATAAACATAATGTGCTTACCGATGCACAGTTTGGATTTAGGAAAAATCGCTCCACCGAACTCGCGTTACTTGAGGCAAAATAATTTATCTTAAGAAATTTTGAACAAGCACAAATGGTATTGGGGGTCTTTTGGTCTAAATATATGTTTCGGCATTGTCATTCGCTGAGCTGCCTCCGTAAGTTCCGGTGATTGGCTCTCCGAGTGTTGCGTGGGAAAGCAGACTCATGGGCTTTTTTTAGAGTGCATGACTGTGAGGACCTTCTAATGGGACCAGTGAAGTTTGTAATTCAGTTACTATTACCATGCGTAACTCATCTCTACAATCTTATACTTTCATCCAATACAACCCTCCCTCCCCCAAGAAAACAAACAAAAAAAAACTACCGAAGAATTAATTTTGGATAAAGGCGGGGATCAAAATGAAATGAGCAATTATCGTCCCATTTCTATCCTTTCTGTTTTCTCGAAACGCATTGAAAACAATGGTGCATTCTCGACTTTCATGCTTATTTTAAATGTTTCCTCATTGACTGAGTCGAAGTTTGGTTTTAAGAAGCATAATCTGCTGAAACTGCTCTTCTTGAAAAAAAGAAATAATATAATAAAAATTTGAGACTAAATTAACTCTTGACGTTAGGGTTATACATAGACTTTAGCAAAGTGTTTAACAAGATAGTTCACAAAATTCTCATAGGTAAATTAAACTGTTATGCAATTCGAGGTAGTGCATTATCACTCATAACATCATATTTATAGTACCGATCCCAATATGTTGAAATTAGCAATTTAAATCTACAACGGAATACATTTACAGAGGGGTTCCTCATGGTAGTCCTAGGGCCCATTTTGTTTCCTACATATTTCATTTTATTTCATTTCATTTCATTTCTTTACCTTGACGACCCGTGTCCGGGTATCACACAAGGGAGGGTAAGAAGACGCTAGTTTAAACACAAAAGTAAAATAACAAAAGAAGAGTAAAAAATAAAAACATGGTACAAATGTTAAATGGCGATGACAAGTTAACAAATCACTAAACAAATTTATAACTCGTTCATTTGATCCAAGAAAACATTGAGAAATTCACAAAACGTAGAGGTACTAATTTCTAGTACAATATCGTTGGATAATGAATTACAATCGTCAATAGCAAGATGTAGCATGGAATTTGCGAAAAACAAGGATGAAATGTGGATGAATTTGATTTTGCACACATTGTCAACCCTATAGCGGAAATTTGATCTGTTGCTTTCTGTTGATTCAACCTTCTGCTGAATTTATTATTTACAAGGGAGAAACTAGCATATATTTTTCTGATTCTAGAGAAGACTTGCTTACTTTTAAAGCAAACAACATTTCAAATGCACTTAAATGCATGGATAGATATTGACTCCAAGCTTGTAATCAACACTGCGAAAACTAAGGCAGTTTTCTTTCAGCGTCAAGGATCATAAGTTAGGGTTATCATGCCATTTGTTTTTTAGATCATCCACGATAGGGTGGGTGCCTTACAAGTGCCGAGACCGGGTGTATTATTTTCTGAACACATGTCCTGGAATGCTCACGTAACATATATTCATAAAAAAAACTCTGCAAAGTTATGTGAATAATGAATAGTTATAGACATTCTTTCAGCCAACATTAAACAACTAAATTATAATGCACTTTTTTTTTATTAACTTAGCTGTTACGCCTATCCAGTTTCGGGAACGACCACAAAGGATAACTTAGACAAGTTACGACTACTACAGAAAAAAGGTTTTAGAATTATTGAAAATATTCCTCGTGATCATCACTCTTTTCCTCTCCTTGCCAAACGTAAAATCATTTACATATCAAGTATGTGTTGTTAAATGTTAATTCGCAGCTATCAACAATCCGTAAAAGAAAATACTTGAATTCATTTAGAACTTGCTAAGCACGAAAAAAACGACTCCCTGTATCCATCGCGCCATCGGGCCCCCTGACGTATTCCCACTGTCGAAAGAAGTTTTGTTACTGAAAGATACGACGACAAACTATCGGCTGCATGAAACACTTTGTTTTCTCGTGATATTGAAGAATCCTCGGTAACTAGTCATACCATCCAACAATTAGTGCAATAGCATTATTTATTTGGTATATTATAAAATTATAATATATATATATAAATATGTGTACTTTTTATAATTTTATAATATACCAAATAAATAATGCTATTACATATATATATTTATAGTCATACCATCCAAAAATGAGTGTAATAGCATTATTTATTTGGTATATTATAAAATTATAATATATATATATATATATATATATATATATATATATATATATATATATATGTATATATGTGTGCAGGGTGTTTCACGAAAGGTGGACAAATTCGATATTGCGAAAACTACGCGTCGCACCAAAAAAGTGAAAGCCGTTTACAACTCCCTGTAACGCCGAATTACAGCGCAGCTCTTGAGGAGAAGGGGAAGGCACGGGGGGGAGGGGTCACGTGACCTCGGGGAGGGGGGGTCACGTGGCATGGGGGTCACGTGACCTCAAGGAGGGGGGGGAATTTTCCCCGCTAAATTTAGCGGGGAAAATTTTCCGCTAGACTTAACGGGGAAAATTTTCCGCTAGATTTAGCGGGGAAAATTTCCCGCTAGATTTAGCGGGAAAGGTTTTCCGCTAGATTTAGCGGGAAAAATTTTCCTCTAGATTTAGCCGGGAAAATTTTCCGCTAGATGTAGCGGGAAAATTTTCCGCTAGATTTAGTGGGGAAAATTTCCCGCTAGATTTAGCGGGGAAAATGTTCCGCTAGATTTAGCGGGGAAAATTTCCCGCTAGATTTAGCGGGAAAATTTTCCGCTAGATTTAGCGGGGAAAAATTTCCGCTAGATTTAGCGGCGACAATGTTCCGCTAGATTTAGCGAGGAAAATTTTCCGCTAAATTTAGGGGGAAATTTATCCATCATGCACCGCGCGGTTACGCCGACGGCGACGCCGACGGCGACGGCGACGCCACTCAAGCCGGAAACGGGCGCCTAAGAGCTGCGCTCTTAAAAAGGCTGGTGTCGTTTTGGTCCTGGGCCAGGGGCCTTTTTAGGAAAATTATTAAAGTCCAAGTTAATTATATTGTTAATTAAGTGTGCGTAATTAACTTTCTTATTATTGGGTTTAAGGACAATGTTTCAATTAGAAAATTGCTCAGCATCGTCAAAAAACGCTAAATCAACAAATTGCAGAACGATAGAAAGCACGCGAAGCATTTTACGGCTTTCTGAAAAACCGTACAAATTCGACGGGTTTGTAAGTTTCGGTTTGCTATCGGAGCGCATCCCAGCCCCGGCGGCCCGTGCCCCGTGGAGAGATAGTGCAACCAGCCTCTGCTGCGTCCGGCGATGACAGCGTAGCAGAGGTTGAATGCACTATCTCTCCACGGGGCGCGGTGCTGCCGGGGCGGAGATGCGCTCCGATAGCAGACCGAAACTTAAAAACCCGTCGAATTTGTACGTTTTTTTCAGAAAGCCGTAAAAGGCTGCGCGTGCCTTCTATCGTTCTGCAATTTGTTGATCTAGTGTTTTTCGATGACGCTGAGCAATTTTCCAATCAAAACTATGCCCTTAAACACAATATTTAAAAGGCTAATTACGCAAGAATAATTAACAATTTAATTATCTCGGACTTTAATAATTTTCCTAAGTAGGCCCCTGGCCCAGGACCAAAAAGACACAAGCCTTTTTTTGTTGCGACTCGTAGTTTTCGCAATATCCAATTTGTCCACCTTTCGTGAAACAGCCTGTATAAGCCACGGCTCACATATATATATATATATATATATATACATATATATATATTGTGAGCCGCGCGTGCCTGCCCACAGCACCGAACTGGCCTCAGAAGGCCTCAGAAATAAGAAAAGACGAAGAAGAACGCCAGCCAGCCAGGACGAGCCATCAGCCTTCGCTCAGCCATATCCCTCTATCATTTCTTTTATTTTCATTCATTAAACATTTTTCTTATTCCCAAAGTCTCACATATGGCGCAGTCGACGCCCTCAACCTGCCTTCGCCCCATAATCGCCACGTAAGCCTGCCTGCCCGCTTTCATCCGCGTAGCCGAACGCCAAGCCATTTGTAAGCCTACCAGCCTCCACTTTGCCCATCGCCCGCCCAGAACAACGATGTCGCTTATCAACTTGGATAACGCTACAGCCGAAGATCTCGCGACCCTGAGTGTTCAGTTCTTCAAAATAGAACTTCAACGCCGAAACCTTAGCGCATTCGGAAACAAGGAAGAGCTTATTGACAGGCTTTTGACTGATGCCACCCAAAACCCGCCAAAACACCCGCTCCTGCAACACTATTCCCGACTATGCCAGCGTTTACCACAGACGAAGCAGAAAACATGCAGCGCATGGCCGCATTCCTTCACCAGAACATGGCCGTAATGACGACGACGCTAGCCAATCAAGCGAACCAAGTGCACGTGACAGCTCTGCCAGATCTCTCAACTTCGCTGCCCACTTTCAACGGAGGCGGCACTCCTACGTTCAAGGACTGGATTGAAGAACTCGAACGCACTCAGCGCCTTGCAAGATGGGAAGACCCCCTCTTTTAGCCATCGCTCGAGGGAAGCTACGTGGTGTCGCAGCTGACTGGCATGCGTCAACAGGCAGACAACTTACCACCTGGACCATTTGGAAAGCCGGACTGAAAGAACAATTCGGCGAGCAACTTTCGCTCATTCAGTGGCAACAGAAGGTAACAGGCGTCACCCAGACACTTGGCGATAGCCTACAGCAGTATGCCTTCGCCAAGCTCAAGATCATGTCGCGATGTCCAGTCCCCATCACTGACAAGGAACGTATTGGATACCTTGTTCAAGGCATTCGTGATGATCAGATCGCCACATCCATTGCTGTCCACCGACCCCGAACAGTGGACGACTTCTTCAACATCGTGTCCGAAGTGGACCGAACGATAGAGCATTCCCGTCTGACCCGCACGCCCACATTCACAAAGCCAGCCCGGGATGGACGTTTCTCAGCGAGCGCCTCAACCACACACTTCAATTGTACGCCTAGTACATCACAAACTGGCCGTAGGCGCATCGCGGATATGCCTCCCGACGAACAGGAAGCAAGGTACAATACAATTTCCACAAAATATGGTTCCCCAGCATACCGACCGGGACAAGACATCGAAGAAGCCATCTGCTACAATTGCAAAAGCCTGGCCATCTTGCAAGCAAGTGTAACAAGCCGAAGCAGCCTCCAAATCACTCCAAGCCGAAAACACCACATGAACCTACAGCTCTAGTTAGCCAGCTAGACGTCTTGCATGGTTCTAAGCTGAAGTGCCCAGTCGTTCCAGCTCATGTAACTGGAGTTGGTACAGTCAGCGCCTTTCCTGACAGTGGTTCCAGCATAACAGTCATCCCTGCAAGAATTGTCAACGAACTCGCCCTACTGCCATGGACGAAACCACCATTGCACGTCTTTGGCGGCGCTTCCGTCACTCCAAAAGGTGTGGTCCCACTCCTGATTGCAATTGGACCAATGTCAGCCAGTCGAAGCAGCAGTCCTCCAAAGAAACGCCTTACCTCTCATATTAGGAGAAGACTGGTTTCGCATCGCACAAGCCGAGCTTCACATTAGGCCCCCAGAGTCGCCTATCATTTGCCGACCCAACAGAAACATGGTTGTACAATGTAGAGAAGAACTTTTACCAAGGATATCCAACGTCGTGATCCTCACACGGTCGGCTCTATCGCAGTTTGATCCTCCGCATTCTACGGCCGAGGCTCTGCGGACCAAACATGAACCCGACGAGGATGCACCACTATGGAGTGAGCCGAACAACGCAGCCTGTTGTCTAGAGCCCTCAACCTCTGTTCCGCCACAACTAGCGGCAACCGCATCACCAAATCGAAGTCTCACATATGGCTCACAATCAAGTGCATCCGTATCAAGTGAAACTGCTCTTGATGGCGTTTGCATCGGCTCTCAGCTCACGACTAAACAGCAGCACGATGTGAAACGCATCTTGCGCCTACACACTGACCTCTTTCCGCGTGACCCTCTCGGCCTTGGCCTCGATGAAGGCATTGAACATCAAATTGACCTCGTACCTGACGCAAAACCATATGGACGACAGCCATATCACTACGCGGCGACTGATAGACAATTCCTCGAGACCCAGGTCGTCACGCTTCGACAAGGGTATCAAGCCATCCTCGGGACCATGGGGATTTCCAGCTATTGTGGTCACACAGAAAAATAAGAAGAGACTGTGTGTCAACTACATCCCATTAAACAAGATGGCGATCAACGTCCTGCAACCGCTTCCCCGGGCCGACGACATCCTAGACGATCTTGCGGGATGCTCTTTGTTCGCGGTCATGGACTTGTGCTCTGCCTACTGGCAAATTCGTGTCAGGGAGTCCGACCAAGACAAGACTACGTTCATTACGCATCATGGTACTTTCAAATGGACCCGAATGCCCTTTGGATTGAAAAACGCACCAGCAACATTCCAACAGGCAATGAACAAAGTTTTTACAGGTTTGAAACCTAGACAGACCAAGTCAGGAGTCAGGACGTACCTCGACGACATCATTGTGTTTGCCGTTGAATTCTTGGAATTCTTGGACCTTTTGGATGAGACTATGAGTCTTCTCCAACAAGCCGGCTTCAAGATTTCGTTACCGAAATGCAAGTTTGCCGTGCCCTCTGTGAAGTTTCTTGGCTTCCTGATTTCCGATAAAGGAAAAGAGCCAGACCCCTCCAAAGTTGAAGCCATGCTACGCATTCCTACACCAGTGACCTCAAAGCAACTGCTCTCCTGGGTTCAGACAGCCAACTTTTACAGGAGATTCATTAGCAACTTTTCGAAGATCGCTGCCCCCTGCAAGCTGTGATTCGAAGTCCTGAGTTCAACTGGACACCGGAGTGTCAACAAGCATTTGAGACCCTTCGTGCAGCCCTCACATCGGCGCCAATCCTTGGACACTTTGATGCAGTTGCGCCAACAACTGTTGCTACAGATGCCTCAGCCACAGCCCTTGGTGCTGTCCTCTCTCAGAGGCAGAATGGCAAAGAGATTGTCATTGAGTATGCAAGCCGTGCCCTCACTGAACCAGAACGCAAGCTGCACAGCAACGTTTGGGAAGCCCTGGCTGTGCATTGGGCAGTGACAGTAAAATTTCGTCATTACCTACTGGGACGGAGGTTCCATCTTCTAACTGATAACTGGTCGGTCGCCTGCCTAACCACAAGCTTCAAGCCTTCTCGACGCTTTACAGGAATGCTGCTTGACCTAGCAGAATTTGATTTCTCGGTTGAACACCGACCAGGTCGTCAGAACCATGTGGCTGATATGCTTTCAAGATACTCGTGCGCCACCGTGTCTCAGATCGATAGCCTTGTTACTATGCAAACTGAAGATGAGCAATGCAAGGCCATCCGCGCAAAACTTCTGTCAGGACAGGAGTCACGGGACTTCATTGTGATCGACGACATCTTGTACAAGGTTGTGAGCCCAGAATTGCTCACAATAGTCGTCCCAACCAAGATGCAACAGCAGGTCCTCGAACTTGCCCATGATGCCAATGGACACATGGACGCTTCACGCACCCTCACTAAGGTGAGAGAACGCTATTGGTGGCCAAAGATGGCTGCTACAACGACAGAATACGTCCAGGCTTGCCAAGTTTGCCAAGTGCATAACCGGCCCACTACCCGATCAGTTGGCCCTATGTGCTTTATGCCCACGACAGACGTTCCCTTCAGCGCCATAGCAATCGACCACATTACAATGTCCGGAACTAAAGAAAAGTACATCCTCAACGTCATCGATTTCACGACTAGATACATTGTCCCTGCCGCTGTGCCTACGACATCAACAAAAGATGCGCTGAGACATTTGCACTCACTCTTCTATCGATTTGGAGCTCCTGACGACTGCCTCTCCGATCATGCTAAGTCATTTGAGTCGCACCAATTCAAGAACTCTCATGCATATGCATGGTGTGAACATGCATTTTTCAATAGCATATCGTGCAGCGAGCAACGGACTTGTTGAACGGGCTAATGGAACTCTTGTGACAGTACTTAGGAAACTGTGCAATGGTGACCAGTCACTTTGGGTGACAAAAATAGAAGAAGCTGCTTTCGCAGTAAACACCACGCGCCACCGAAGCACCGGATTTTCTCCTTTTGAGCTTCTGTTTGGGTTTATACCAAAACTTCCACGACAGAAAGTCCGCCCTCGCCAAGCCTCTGACATCAGCGATAGGCTTCTTACACTTCCGAACCTACGAAGTGAAGCAGTGTGTAATTCCGAACAAGCTCAGGAAGCTCGGAAAACAATATACGACAGATCACACAGAAATGCATCCTTCAACATTGGAGATTTTGTATGGATAAGACGACAACAACCTATTTTACAAGGATCCGAAAAGCTAGCCCCGAAGTTCAAGGGTCTATACCAAGTTACACGCCAAAGAACCCCAGTCACGTACGATGTTAGACGCGTAACAAACTCCACAACGTCCACACCAGACGTTCGGGTCGCTCATATAAGCCAGATAAAAAAATACTGCCCACCGTATTTTGATCCAATACTGTCCGATCCTACAGCTGAAGACCAGACATCTACTCAAGATCCTGCTGAGTCTGCCGCTGAACGCCCCGTCGTGCTTTTGACCGAACCTAACTCAACAGCCCACCCAACAGACCAGAGACCACAGCGCCATCGGACACAACCGAAACGACTACAGGACTACGATTTGTCCCCGTAACGATTTTAATTCAACAACAGAGCCCGAGACGGACTCATCAGAGACCCGGCCGGACCCCGACTGTTCTCTCGGACTCAGTCCCCTCGAATTTCGTCCTCTCGGACCCCGCTCCACGTGCCAAACTCCGTTTTTCATGCCAAGCCTAGTCCTAGCGTTTAAATTATTGACAAAAAAGACTTTGTTAACCCTGAAAACAAAAAAGGGGTCGGATGTGAGCAGTGTGCCTGCCCACAGCACCGAACGTGCCTCATATGGCCTCAGAGACAGGAAAAGACGAAGAAGTAGAAGAACGCCAGCCAGCCATGACGAGCCATCAGCCTTCGCTCAGCCATCCCTCTATTATTTCCTTTATTTTCATTCATTAAACATTTTTCTTAATCCCAAAGTCTCACTATATATATATATATATATATATATATATATATATATATATATATATATATATATATATATATATATATATATAGGGTGTTTCACGAAAGGTGGACAAATTCGATATTGCGAAAACTACGCGTCGCACCAAAAAAGGCTTGTGTCGTTTTGGTCCTGGGCTAGGGGCCTATTTAGGAAAATTATTAAAGTCCGAGATAATTATATTGTTAATTATTTTTGCGTAATTAACTTTTTAATATTGGGTTTAAGGGCATGGTTTCAATTAGAAAATTGCTCAGCATCGTCAAAAAACACTAAATCAACAAATTGCAGAACGATAGAAGGCACGTGAAGCATTTTACGGCTTTCTGAAAAACCGTACAAATTCGACGGGTTTTTAAGTTTCGGTTTGTTATCGGAGCGCATCTCGGCCCCGGCAGCACCGCGCCCCGTGGAGAGATAGTGCAACCAGCCTCTGCTGCGTCTGCGCGATGACAGCGCAGCAGAGGTTGGTTGCACTATCTCTCCACGGGGCGCGGTGCTGCCAGGGCCGAGATGCGCTCCGATAACAAACCGAAACTTAAAAACCCGTCGAATTTGTACGGTTTTTCAGAAAGCCGTAAAATGCTTCGCGTGCCTTCTATCGTTCTGCAATTTGTTGATTTAGTGTTTTTCGATGACGCTGAGCAATTTTCTAATTGAAACCATGCCCTTAAATCACAATATTTAAAAAGTTAATTACGCAAAAATAATTAACAATATAATTATCTCGGACTTTGATAATTTTCCTAAATAGGCCCCTGGCACAGGACCAAAACGACACACGCCTTTTGTTGGTGCGACGCGTAGTTTTTGCAATATCGAATTTGATCCGCCTTTCGTGAAACACCCTGTATATATATACAGAGTGTTTCACGAAAGGTGGACAAATTCGATATTGCGAAAACTACGCGTCGCACCAACAAAAGGCTTGTGTCGTTTTGGTCCTGGGCCAGGGGCCTATTTAGGAAAATTATCAAAGTCCGAGATAATTATATTGTTAATTATTTTTGCGTAATTAACTTTTTTAATATTGGGTTTAAGGGCATGGTTTCAATTAGAAAATTGCTCAGCATCATCGAAAAACACTAAATCAACAAATTGCAGAACGATAGAAGGCACGCGAAGCTTTTTACGGCCTTCTGAAAAACCGTACAAATTCGACGGGTTTTTAAGTTTCGGTTTGTTATCCGAGCGCATCTCAGCCCCGGCGGCACCGCGCCCCGTGGAGAAATAGTGCAACCAGCCTCTGCTGCGTCGCGCGATGACAGCGCAGCAGAGGTTGGTTGCGCTATCTCTCCACGGGGCGCGGTGCTGCCAGGGCCGAGATGCGCTCCGATAACAAACCGAAACTTAAAAACCCGTCGAATTTGTACGGTTTTTCAAAAAGCCATAAAATGCTGCGCGTACCTTCTATCGTTCTGCAATTTGTTGATTTAGTGTTTTTCGATCATGCTGAGCAACTTTCTAATTGAAACCATGCCCTTAAACCCAATAATAAAAAAGTTAATTACGCAAAAATAATTAACAATATAATTATCTCGGACTTTGATAATTTTCCTAAATAGGCCCCTGGCCCAGGACCAAAACGACACAAGCCTTTTTTTGGTGCGACGCGTAGTTTTCGCAATATCGAATTTGTCCACCTTTCGTGAAACACCCTGTATATATATATATATATATATATATATATATATATATATATATATATATATATATATATATATATATATATATATATATATATATAGTGTGTGTGTGTGTGTGTGTGTGTGTGTGTGTGTGTGTATGTATGTGTGTGCATATGTATATGGGTGTTTTCATCTCATATCGGGCAGGCTAAAAGGGTCTAATTTTTAATTTTGACGAAAAACATATATCTTTTTGGGTGGCATTTCTCAAATGAAGGAGGCCGCAAACCGCATGTCCCCTAGATTTTTGTTCCCGAGCTACGAAGCGTAGAAGCCGCAGTGGCATAAACTAGTGTTTTTGCCTGCCGTCGCAGGTCGCGTGTTTGACACCCTCTGCTGGTGCTAGTGTTTTTTCTACGCCCTTTTAACTTTCCTCCCTTATTTAATAGGCGCTATAAGGATACCTTGACGTATTCAAATATTTATAGGAATTTGACTGTTTTCTAAAAAAAATGTCAAACTTGTCACACCGGTCGCTTTTTGGTCAACTTTGACAGGTCATTGCTTTGTCTGTACTTAAGGTAAATCTTCTTTCTTTGGCTCTACAGGAAGCCCAAATCGAGCCCATTATAGATATAATAATATCATTATGATCTGTTGACTAGCCGCTCGGCTACCTTCACGTAAACGTTGTATGAAATAACAAAATTTGAAAGTTTGAGGTCGATTTTTTCAAAAACCCCATTTTTGTAAATTTTTATTTTTAAATTATTATAGATATATTAGTCTGCTACAAGAAGAAAACAATCTAAAAGTGTAATATTTCGGTTTTATGTCCTCTATTTGAGCCGCAATCACGTGAAATGTGTGAACATTTGTTATTTTTTACAAAGTGAAGGTAGCAAAGGGGCTACTCAGCAGATCATAACGATATTACTATATCTATACTAGGCATGCTTAGTGCTTTCTATAGAGCTAAAGAAATAAAATGTACCTTAAGTACCGACAAAGTAACGACCATAGTCAAAGTTAACCAAAAATCGACCTGAGTGACGAGTTTGACATTTTTTTTCAGAAAACAATCAAAATTATTAGAAATATTCAATATGTCAAGGTATTTCTATATTACCCACTAAATAAGAGAGAAAAGTTAAAATGGTGTAGAAAAAACACTGGCTCTAGCAGAGGCTGTCAAACACGCGACCTGCGACGGCAGGCAAAAACACTAGTTTCTGCCACTGCGGCTTCTACGCTTCGTAACGTCGGGAACTAAAAAATCTGGGGAACATGCCGTTCGCGCCCTTCTTAATTTGAGAAATGTCCCCAAAATATATTTTTTCGTGAAAATTAAAAATTAGACCCTTTTAGCCTACCTGATTTGAGATGAAACCTCCCATATCGGGCAGGCTAAAAGGGTATAATTTTAATTATTAATAAATAATGAGCGCGCGGCTTTTTCAACTGCTTTTTTTTTTCGTGCTTTGTAAATGCTTTATACGCAAGTTCTTCGTCCTCACACAAAGCGTCATATTTTTCTTTGTTTTCTTTTGCGCTGCAGTCACGACTCCTTAGAAACTTGGTTAGCTCTGCTGGAGAACGGACGGAATGTTGATTTCATGGCGACAATTTAAAACAATAGTGATTGCTATTGCGTAACAAAGTTTTTGCCCGAGAAGGCGAAGCGTGTGGTCAAGCAAACCCTTTGGGTGACGTGGTAAGTAACCCCTTAAAGTGATAAACAGAAAAAAAAAAGAAGTCTTGGATTCGCGCAAGATACTGGGCAATATATTTTCCGAACAGCTATACAGCTGTTTGAAAAACCATTAACATTATCCGAGGCGCCATAGGCAAGAAGAGTAGCCGTGGCTCTCCGAGACAATGGGAAGGCAGAGCTATAGCGCATGGAAAATCAAGGCGTCATCCCCAAGGCAACCGAGCCTATTGGAATGGTCTAGCTACATGGTCCCGGTTGTTAAAAAAGGATAAAATGTGCATTTGTTTCGATCAGATCTGAACAAACCATTGCTACGCGAGCCCATTCCCAGTTCATAAGACGTCGCTCCATAGCTCTCCGGGGCTATGTTTTTTTTTTCATTCTGGATGCGTTATAAGAATTTTGGCAAATCAAACTAACATATGCCAACTGAAAGCTCTGCACAATAAGCGCACCATTCGGGAGCTACCGCTTACCGCGCGTGCCCTTTCGAATCGCATTTGCACCAGAAATCTTTCAAGAAGCAGCGAACCGCTTGTTGGGAGATGTGCCTCGTGTTGCTGTTTTAATGAATGACACCACATTAAAATAAAACGAAGAAAGAGCACGACTGCAACATGAATGTTTTGCTGACGCGGGGTCAAGAGAACGAACTCGGACTGAACCTCAAGAAGTGTACACTGCTGCAGCCACAGGTCCGTCACTTGGGACACGTTTTCACTACGCAGGGCCGCTGCCTCGACCCACAGCGAGTACAAGAAATCTTGGAAACGCCAGAGTCAATAAACAATGAGGAGCTTCAAGTTTTTCTTGGCACGATGAATTTTGTGCAGAGTTTTATTCCTAACATATGTCTCACTCGACAGCGCCACTTTGGACTCTGCTGTTCAAATACATCACACATGGTTCTAGGCAGAAAACCAGCAAAGCTTCGAAACATTAAAGAAGGCATTTAATAAAAGCGCCAGTTTTATCCTACTTTAACCCAAGGAAGCCAGTCACTCTTTCAGTCGATGTCAGCCAATCGGGAGTTGGGGCCGTTTTTATCTAAGACGGCTACCCCTATCGCCTTTCGTCCAGATGGCTCACCGATTCACAAGAACGCTACGTATAAATCAAAAGAAAACTCTGGCGATTGCGCATGGCTGCACAAAATTCCACGATTACATTTTCGGCCAGGCAAAAGTGACCATAGACACAGATCACCGTCCCTTGGTATTAAGTTTTTAAAAAAACACTGTATAAATTACCACTGCGCTTGGAACGCATTAGATTGACCTTGCAACGCTATCAAATCAAGTTGCAATACAAGCCGGGCAAAGAACTGTTCCAAGATGCTTCGTCACGGTTCCCTAGTAAAGTCGCAATGCACTCGTAGCACTCGTTGAAGGCCGCGGCGAGCGATCAAGACAAAACACGCTTCGTTACGAAAACGATAGGGATGGATGAGGGCAGCGACGGAGAGGAAATGGTTTTGTTCACTTTCGGTAGATGTCGCCACGAAACCTTGTGTACTCCGAATGACGTCACACCGTAGTTCCTATGACCGCCCCACGCGGCTGCGGATCTAGACAAGTTGGAATTTTCCTTCGCGATTATGCAGCGAAATTGCAGTGTGTCGGGAAAAAGGTGGCGCGTTTTATTTCACCGGTGACAAGATAATATAATATATAAAAAATACAAGTTGCAAATGCTCTCAATGTTAAAATCGTTGCACTGCCCTTTTTGCTGTTAGCGTGAATAGTTGGTGGATGCCAATACAAATATATACGTATTACCGCAAAAAAAAGACAAAGACCAGCAAGTTCTGTCTTACTGGCTTGTCCTTGTCTTATCTGCGCTATTTTATTTGTTTTACATTAGCACGAGAGCTTGGAAGCCTGCTAAATATGCCTTCGCGTGTATGCCGCGAGCGCTTGAGTCTGGCCGCTGTCGGTTGTTACTGCTTGTCGCTCAGGAGGGACAGGGCTTTACTATTATGGATATTCGAAAACTAACAAAGGGCCGCGTTTTGCGTCACGACCATCACGTCCACGAAAAGGGCGCACGTGATCTCATCCGGTGGTGTCCTTGGCGGCTTGCATGTCTCCTTCTAGGAACGAAATAATGTCCACCATTGCGCAGCCCCGGGTTTTCTTTTTATCTCACGCCCGTGGTGTCGCTGTCGCGAGTCACAATGAATGGGGGTGAAGAACCTCACGGGAGGGGTGTCAGTGACGCTCTCTGTAGTTTCCTACCCGCGCTCTTCCTTGCCTGAAGGCACGCGTTTGTCGAGTCCGTCACGACGACCCAAGCTTTCGAGAATGCCTACAACACATTAATTCCAATGATGCCCGCACAGTAGTGATAGTGTGAATGACGCATTTTACTTGTTCTTGTCTTGCTTTTACAGCGGTAGCTGTGTGTGCCCTTTTCATGTGAAAAACGGCGATGTTTGAACACAAAAACCGACGTGATTACGTGAGGGAAAGTGCTCTTCCCCTCGCCGTTGTTTCTCGCACAACTACGTTAATTGTGGCGAAACGCTCTGTGCATATATTCTGTAAAATCCACATATCTCGTAAAATGCGTGGCAGCACTATTAGCATATCTTCAGAATGATTTTGACTTGTATTTTGTCAGCCAAAATAATGTCAAGCACTCCGGGTCTTAAGTCCTGTCAATGTCATGCATTTAAAGTAGGAACACAAATAACCAGCAATTGTGTATTTACTATTGTTCTGCCGTAATATTGAGATCTCTGGGCGTGTCAATGGAGCTTTTCCACATACCGACGGCATCAGGTGGTGGCTGCACGAACTAAAAATGGAGTAAAGACCTACCTGCGCTACCAATCGATAATGGAAGCTATGCTACCAGTTTCTTCGCTCTCTGAGCTGCGACGCGTTCCCAACGCGACTTTAAAGAGGGGCATTCATGGCGTCCACCCAAAGTCGTGTTTTTCTTTCCGTCCACTTTCTTTTTTGCGTAACACAATTATATATATGCTGCAATTACGTGTTCTACTCGCTGATCCACAGCCTCCTTCCGAATTTCCTCGAGTTTTCGTGCCGACTTCCGCCGCTTGACATCGGGCGCTCGCGCTTGCGCAGAGCGCTTCTCGGAAAAGGTCACTTGTTACTTTCAGCATGCTACGCAGAAGCAGTATGCCAAGTGCATCCCACGAATCACAACGCCACAAAATTTTAAATAAATACAATTTAATGTAAAGGCGACAAGAAGGCAACGGGACCGGCACAGCCGTCCCCGTCGTCTTAAGAAATTGTTTACTGGAGTGGTTTAACTTACTTGTGAACCGTAGCGTTTTCCGTGCTGCAGGCATGAACAAATTACAAAGCAACAAATGTAATTCTGTAATGCCATGCCCTGCGTTTCTGAAACTATCAGTGACTATATTACCCTGAGCGAGCGCATGCGTAGAACGCACGCTCAAAGTGGGGTCCTTTCTCTGGTAGCTTCTGCTTTTCTTTTTGTGAGATTTGAGAATAAGTGAAGAGTGCGTGTGCACAGCTTTGAGCGGCAATCAAGGTGCGCCAGCGCGCGCGCTCTTATGGCCAGAGAAAGTTGTCCCCGTGTATGGCGCCGTGAAAGCTCTTTGTTCAGCCTATTACCAGGGTCATACGAGTAGCAACTGAGGGAGAGAAGGGCACGAGAGGGGCACGTCAAAGCACCGAACTCTGGTTCGAATGATTAGGGGATAGACCCAAAGCTCGCTGCCTTTGTCTCTACTCACGGTTCGAAAGCAAATACCGAGCACAGGACGACGGCTTTCGGCATTCGAACGCGTTCGAACAGTGAATAGAGACGAAGGCATCTAGCTTTACGTATACCCACTAACCATCCCAACCAGAGCTCGGTGTTCCGACGTCCACTCTCGTCTCCTTCTCACCCTCGGAATTTCGATCCGTAGAGCTCCCAGGTAATACAAATGTTCCCATAAGTTTCATTCCGCGCAAGTCCAGCTTTCGCACACTTGCAAGCCCGGCTGGTGCCCCTTTGCGCAAGCAGGCGCTCCATGCACGCGACAACAACTTGGTAGCGATCAGGAAATTCAAGTTTAAGAACGTCTGACAAAAGTTCGTAGGTGGACCTTGACCCCGGCTGCTCCGGGCAGAAGTTTGTATATGGTCCCCGGAGAACCCGGAGCCCCGAAGAGCCGCGCACGCAACCCAGCAAGCAAGAGCCTCGGAGCCGATTGCACTCGCTAGTACACAAGAGGAAGCGAGGTGAACATTCCATCCAACGACGCCAAGCGAGACGCAGCACCGCTCTATAACCGCAACCTTTATGTAATCCCACCAAACTCTTCATCATGAGACCGAAGGGAGCTTAGGACGCTCAGCAGGCACGCAGCGAGGCCACTTCAACGACCAACGTCGGTGGCGGCGACGAAGCCAACAAAAGCAAAGAAGTGAGCCAAGTGACTCCAACGAGCCTGAGGGGCGTACCTGCCGTCTCGACTCCGCCGCCAGAGGTGAATAACGGAACACCGCCTCATGGAGGCAACGCAGGAATGCCGAACGCTCATGGAGAGCCCCTGAACGAGAGCGATGGCTCCTTCGACTTTCAGGCATTGATGCAAACAACCATTCAGGCGGCGGTGCGTGAGGCGATGAACGGAGCTGCACAACTCTGTCAAACGCAACAACGACACCCCACACCGGACGTTACTAGTGCAACGGACGGTCGGCTGACCACGGCGAGCGCCCAGCTTGTGCGAGTGTACGACCCCTTGACCAAGATGACCAGCGGTGAACGCATGGATCAGCAGGGTGGATAACCTGGCGGCTACCTATGGGTGGAACGACAAGCAGATGACTTGTTTCGCCCCCGTTACACTTCAAGGAGTGGCGAAAACATGGTACGACGGACTCACGGCCTCCCAGCAATCGTGGGAGGAGTGGAAACCAAGCTGAAAAGCGCGTTTCCATCGAGTGCCGGATTCCAGCATTTTTTTCGAGAGATGCAGTCGTGTCGCACACAACGCGACGAAAGCATGGAGATATACCTTTATGACAAGCTAGCCAAGGCACGACCATACAACTTGGACGACGAGGCCTGCATGGAGTACATTGTGACAGGATTACACGCCGAGGACATGGTGCGATCACTAACTGTTCGCGAGTACGACAGCCCCGAAGAACTCAAGCGGTGTATGAAGAGACTGGATTAACGCGCGGACACTTTTAGACAGACGCAGCCGCCAAAGATCACCAAGCCCTCACCGACCACATCTCATGACACGAAGCCTGTGAACAGTGCGTCAACTGGCAGAACCAACGCCCTACGTCAATTCAACGAAAAACGTAAACGCCTATGCTTCATCTGGATACATACGGATATTATTCTGCTGCATGCCCCAAGCCTCAAAAGAGGCCTCGATGTGGTGTATGCAATCAAACAGGACACGAATCGAAAAACTGCCGCCTGACACCGGGCAAGTCGGACACATTTTCGAAAACAAGGACCGTCCTTACCCAAACGCGCAAGCAGCGAAAGAAACAACCGACACCAACGCGAAGCATTTCATGAAAGCGCTCCTAAACGGAAAGGAGGTCAACGCTTTCGTGGATATCGGCAGCTAATGCGTGACTCTTCGAGAGAGCGACGCGATATCTTTGGCATTCACGTATGACAAACTCCTTCACCCTTTCACGACTAGCGGCGACTAATCAGCACAGACAACGCCACTGGGGCGCGCAAGAGCTTGACTGACGGTCGATGAGGCAACAGCGGACGTTGACGTATACATCGTTCCTGACGACGTCCAGGTGATTCCGCTCGTCATTGGCCAGCCATTCAAGGAACAGTCGCACGTCACGATCATTCGTAGAAAACACAGCCTCCGCATTTTCGAGGAGCGCGAGGAATCGGGAGAGGAAGATGGAACCCTGCGAAGCATCCAAATCCCTGATCTTGCGCCGCGCCGAGTGAGCCTCTGGGCGAAAGAGGCGGCGGTAATTCCTCCGAATTATGCGGGCTTTGTAATCAATCCTCCATACGAGCGAGGAGCCAAAAAGAAACATTTTCGTTGACCGACAACAGTGTGGAAGGCGGGATCAGGACCACGGTATATGAGTTGTGTTCTGAAGAAGAACTGCAGATACGTCCCGCCAGTGGCGAACCTGGCAAATCATGAGATCACGTTTAAAGAAGGAGAACGAGTCGTTTGAGCCGAGTGGTGCAACAAGGAGTGTACTCCAGCGGAGTCGAGTGTGCGCTGTGTCGAAAAACAACACTGCAATTTAATTGAGGCGAGGACCTCAATATTGGCGAATCCGTGACGCCAAAGCAACGGGATAGACTCGTCGGTCGATCAACGAATACCGTGAGTGCTTTGCCACTTTTGTCTGAAATTGGGAGCACTGATGAAGCCGAGGTGAAAATTGAACTCACGAATGACATGCCTGTAACGTATACGACTTATCGCCTTACCCACTTCGAGAGAGAGACTGTCCGAAGCATGATCGAGGAACTCAAGGACGAAGGCGTTGTCCAAGATTCAAGCTCTGACTTCACAAGCCCTATCCTACTGGTGGCTAAGAAGACAGGGGAGAAGCCGATATCTGCTGACTTCCGAGCTCTAAACAAAATTACCAAGGACGGACTTGTTGACAAGATGAAGTGCTTCGTTCTCGGTGACGAGGGCAGCGATGACGGCCAGTCGTCAGGCTCGGAGTGCGAAAAAGATACGGAAAAAGATACTTGAGATTCGGAGGGTCATTTCGGGGACATATTCCGACTAGATTGTAACCGAGGGCGGTTGTGCAGAAGTAAGGCCGAGCGCTAGTGATCAGGAGATCGAAGTCTGAGAACGTCAGACAAAAGTTTCGTTGGTGGTCCCCGACCCCGGCTGCTCCGGACAGACGTTTGTATACGGTCCCCGGAGAACCCCGAGCATAGCCTTCTCTATACTGACAAAGCCTGGCAGATCGCCACGAGACGCGGACGCCGAAATTCAAAAGGTAGAGCGGCAGACAACGGATGAGAGGAGAGCCAGGTGACGGGCATCCCGCTTAGGCGAGACGCCGAAACACACTTCTCCCGAGCGATGGAATGTCCTCTTGTGATCCTCGCGTTTTTCGCGCTACCGCTTCTTTTCTCGTCGGGTGGGAGGACGACGAAGTGATCTCGGAGTGTGGTTTCCCCACTTCGAGCTCCGCGAGAATTCCCTGAAATTCTGGTCTAAAGCCTGAATCCACCCTGAATTCACACTGAAGACTTACCTGCACACCACCCGCAAGACTGCCGTGGAAATTCCGGCGAAAAAAGTGAGTCTCCTTGATTATTCGAACACTTTCCGCCCAGACCACGCAGTCCGCCGCTAAGACTACTTTGGAGCACAGGCCCTCGCTGGCGCGGCGCGCGTTGCGCGCCGACTTCGCCAGCGTAGCTCGCCGCTAGGCACCCAGAAGCCCTCCAACTCAGGCTCGATCGACGACACTCGCCCATCGGAAAGCCTTGAATTCACCCCGACCAACCATGGCTCACTACGCAAACGAGCACTCCCAAGCCTCGTGGAGCAGTCGCCTGCCCACCATGGCTGATTTACGCGACCCCACGCCGTGGAAGAGCACCCCATCAACCCAGAAACGATTAAATCAATACGAGACCGTTATAATCAAACCACATACCGGAGTTGACCTCCGTCAAGTACCCCAGACCGAACTCGGCTTAGCCGTTATCACGACCGCTAAGCTCACCACAGCTGAGCGCGGAGAAACCTACATCAAAGTCAGAAATCAACAAAACTTGATCGCCGTGGACACATACAAACAGAGTGCCCGGGACAAGCTTCTACTGATTGAATCGCTCCCTATACAAGGCAGAGACCGCGCCACCCGCACCTACTTGGCCATGAACAGGGACCATGCCCGCGGTGTAGTACATGGTGTTCAGGGATGGTCGAACAAGCGGCTACTTGAGAACATCGGATGCAGCGGAAGAAAACTCATATCCGCCCATACCATCGGCAACAGCAATACCGCTCTTCTTACCTTCGAAGGACTCTACCCCCCAAAATACGTCACCATAAACTGGGTAGTTACACGAGTGTACCCCTATAGGCCTCGAAGCCTAATATGCGGCACCTGTTTGAACATCGGGCACAAATCCGAGGTCTGCCCGCAGAAGAACCAGCTCAAGTGCTGTCAAAAATGCAGCAAGGAATTTCCGCCCGACTCCGAAATTAATGGGAACCACCAATGCACCCCATACTGCAAGAACTGCGACGAAGACCATTCTCCACTCGACCCCATTTGCCCGGCCCGGGTCTACGCCGACGAACAACACAACCAAGGTATCTTATACCGCAAGAAAAGACAACTACTTGCCTCAAGGCCGATGCCCCGACGCCCAAATGCAAGAGCACCTCCCCAATCGCGCCACTACCTAGTAAATAGCCAACCGGTATGCACTACTGGAAGACGAATACCCGATGCTACCGCAGAAACAGGACCAAACCAACCCCCCGGCACCGACCGCAACGCAGGCCTGGACAGGCCTAGAAGACCACCTACCCAGAAGCCGACCCACACCCCGGTGGACAAACTTCCAAGAACCAACAAACGCCCCAGGGCCCGGGCCAGGAGCCTGAGTCTGCCGAGGACGAGTGACCCATTTCTCTCTTCTCAAGACGACCCCAAAAGCATGTTTACCAACACAATGTCGTACCGGGAAGCCCTCATCAAAGCGCGCAAGAACCCCACAATTTGCAATCAAGCCCGAGCGATCGCTATGGGGATCCAACACAGACACACACAGGCCCCCAAACCCCTAATAGCGCCACCATCACGAAACGAACATCACTCCATGAATCAGGACAGCATGGAGGAAGCGGACTTGGTAACGACGCCGTCACAACCCCAGCCTGCTACAGAAGATAACCCTAACTGCACTTGTGCAAATGGTGCACCAACTAACAATTCAAAATCAACAAATGCAACTTCAAATCAACCAAATGCAAACAAAGATTAATCTTCTCATGAGCCGCAAAAGAGGCTACCAAGACCAAGAGCCACAAGAGGGGACCAAAGTGCATATCCAAGAGACCACTACCCCACAAAAACGAGGATATGAATAAAACAACACAAAGCAACCATAGCACCACAATATGGCAATGGAACTGTAGAAGCCTCCGAAGAAAAAAAGCCGAACTCGCTCTTCGCATACAACAGACACAACCCAAACCCGACATTATCCTCATACAGAAGCCAACGGAGACCTCAACATCCCAGGTTACCAAAAGTTCACTCAACCCAGCATCTGCGTCACACCTAGGAAAAACAAAAAGCTACAACCGCCCAACACAGTTATTGCCCCAATAACCACGACAGCTACCTACGTAGCGAAGCACGTTCCATCCAACCAAATCAACACCGACCACCTCAACGATCAAAACCAAGAACTCGTAGGCATCGAGTGCCAGCCACCAAACCAATCCCAACCAATTACATTATTCAACGTATATTGGCGACCAAATACCAAGATCGCGAAAACGCAGTGGATCCGAGACCTGGCTCAAAAAACAAAAGGTCATCGAGTCATCATCGCAGGTGACTTCAATAGTCACCATCCACTTTGGGGATACGAGAATACAAATCACAACGGCAACACACTACACAATCAAACAACACAACACAAATTCCACCTCATCAACAATGTCACTGCCACTACAAGAATCGGCAACAGCGTTGAGAAAGACACCAGCCCGGACCTCTGCTGGTCGAACAACCCCACCGGCATAACATGGTCAAATACCGATGAAACCCTAGGTAGCGACCACTACCCTACTGAAAAAAATTATATGAATTTATTTCTGATATGTTTATTGGACACCTTTTTCATATCAGAACTTATTATTTCATATCAGTTTCATATGCCGCATATCAGTTACACTAGGCTAGGTGGCGCTAGGTACCACCCCATTCATGTGCTACAAAAATATTTTTATTTACTCACGCCACCATCTAGATACATTACGAATACCACTATACTTCGTTTCACCTTCCGTCCAGACGCAGCCGATGCTACGAGATTATATGACGAATCACACAGCGTCAAAAGGGCACCATCATGGTGTTCGTAATGTTCCTGTCTGTGTTTTTCATCGCTGAACCAATCATAAACAAAACAAGCCTAGTGATTTGCACTTTTGACGCTGCTTGATTCGTCCCGTTTCCTCGTAGCATCCGCTGCGTCTGGACGGAAGGTGAAACGAAGTATAGCATCAGCTGAATATATACATTGAGCGCATACACTTACACGGCACAACAAACATGAATACAACAGCACACCCAATAACTACTTCTGAGCTTTGCGTTTCCGCCTTTTATGCAGGTCGTTTTGTAAGTACGGAGTTTTTCGGTGACCACCTAAGCAATAATAAATATTCTGAGCATGCTGGATTTTTTTCAGTAATGTCATACCTCTGAGAGTATTTTGAACGGCTCAGGGGATGAATCTCTTAATAAAAAGTAAACGCTCATGCCGTAATTATTTGAAAGCCAGTAGATCAAGCCGCTCCACTGAGGCAAGTCGTATGCTGAAAAACATTATACGAAATTATTTCTGATATGTTTATTGGACACATTCATATCAGTTGGCATATGATGCATATCAGTTCTTATATGCCGCATATCAGTTTTTGGTTATTTCATATCAGTTTCATATATCGCATATCAGTTTTTGGTATCTCATATCCGTTTCATATGTCGCATATCAGGTTTTGGATATTTAATATCAGTTTTTATATGCCACATATCAGTTTTTGGTTATTTTATATCAGTTTCATATATCGCATATCAGTTTTTGGGTATTTCATATCAGTTTCATATGTCGCATATCAGTTTTTGGATATTTCATATCAGTTCTTATATAGATTCATGTAATTTTTTTCAGTAGGGTACATCCTCCAAATTGAGGTCGCCCAACCCACGACCAATCGCCAGAAGTCTGACAAATCCAAACAGAACCTTCCCAAAGCGACCATCACCCAATGGGAGAAAGTCCGAAGTGACTTAGAAAAAAACGAACCCCCCGACAACTTTAGCGTGTGGGTCAAGGACATTACAGAAAGCATCAAGAAACACACTGCCACACCTACCAAGACAGAGGAGTCACCCAGCATAGAGAAACATTTACTCAATCTATGGGACACCAGACACAAGCTGGATAAGAAATGGAAAAAGAAAAAAACAAATCGGAACCTCAAGAAGGTCATTCAGAAGATCACCGAGGAAGCTCAAGATTACGCCCAGAAAATCGCCGACGACCATTGGATTGAACTATGTAACGGATTCAACGGCCAACTCCACACCACCAGAGTCTGGAACATACTGAACACACTGCTCGACAAAAAGAAGCCAAAACACTCATTAGAAAAAATCAAACTTAAACAGGGCTATAAAAATGAAGAGTTGGCGACCAAACTCCACACACTCTTTTACCCCTATTCTATACCATACAACCCGGGACCAGGTCAGACCGCCCTCACTGATGACACGCGAATAACCGAAACGCAGGAAGCAGGGGTTTCCCCAGGATTCTAATCAAGGGGGGGTGTCCCAATGGCTCGGGGGGGGGGGGGAGGAGGGGGGGGAGGCGATGCGAGGCGAGGCTAGATAAAATATAAAACTGTTTCTTTTTTAGTCCACTAGCTAAATTACAGACGTCTATTAACCAAATGCTCATACCCGTAATGTGAGAGGTGGTATTTTCTACTTAATCTAAAAAAAAAGAATTTTATTTTTTCCTTTTTTTTCTTTTTAGATTCAAGGGGGGGGGGTGTCCAGGAAAACTAGGGGGGGGTCTATACCCCCCCCCTAGGGGGTCTAGGGAAATCCCTGGCAGGAAGGATCAGACAGCCCCTTTAGCAAAAACAAGCTGTTGACAGCCCTCTACTCTATCAAACGGAACACCACCCCCGGACTAGACAGCATAACGTATACGATGCTTAAGAACTTGCCTAAAAACTACATCGATGACCTCCTCAATCAGATTAACCAAGCCTGGGAAAGCGGCAACATTCCTCATGAATGGAAGACCGCTGAAGTCATCCCCATCCCCAAACCAGGCAAGCCACCCACCGAAATCGCGAACCTAAGGCCCATCTCTCTCACATCTTGCGTCGGAAAACTCATGGAAAGCATGATCCTCCGACGACTGGAGTGGCACCTGCACAACCAGGAAACCTTCCACCAGACCATGACCGGATTTCGTAGGCACGTGTCTACACAAGACACGATGCTACGAATCAAACAAGACGTCTACGACTATCCAAGCACAGCTTAAACTCGCACGATAATTGGCATAGACATCCGCAAAGCATTTGACAACGTCAGTCACCAAGCCATTTTTGACAAAATCGCTGAAATCAGTCCAGGCAAACGATTAGAAGCCTACATCAGAAGCTTTCTTTCCAACCGCACCATACGGATCAAAATTGGAGAATATAAAAGTGAAGAGAGAGTAATTGCCACCGGGGTACCACAAGGCGCAATACTATCACCCACGCTTTTGAACATTGCCATGAAGGACCTACCTCACAAACTTCACCATATCACGAACCTACAATCAGCAGTATATGCGGATGACATCACGCTATGGTGCTGCAGCGGCTCCCCAACACAGCAAGAACATACATTACAAGAGGGCCTAGACGCTGTACATAACTACATCCACACATTGGGACTGTCCTGCGCCCCAGAGAAAACCGAGTGTGTCGTGGTCCTCAACTCCAACCAACCACAAGCAGAAAAAACCCGCAACCTCATCCAACTCAATCTCTCAGGACACGCCATCCCAAGAAGAAAAAAAATCAGAATATGAGGATTTTGGCTGGACCAGAATGGCAAAGCTAACGATTGGGTCCACAAAACCCTAGTACAGATACACCAGATTACACATATGATCAGCAGAGTCACCCGAAAAAGGCACGGACTAAAAGAGCACGAAATCAAGAAAATCATAGAAGCCTTCATTATCTCCCGAGTAATGTATGGACTCCCATACTGCTCCTTCACTAAAACGCAACTCTCAAAAATAGAAATAAGCATACGTAAGGCCATCAGGATCGCCTTAGGCGTTCCAAACTTCACCCCCTTCACCATCTACAAGCCACAGGACTAATGAACACGCTAGAAGAGAAGACGGAAATCCACAAAATTGGGCAGATACAAAGGCTCCAAACATCCCAGCACGACAGAAAAATCCTTCAGACATTGGGATATGACATCACCTCCCTCCCCTATCCCGCCGAAACCGCCCCCGTGGGACACCATACCAAACATCATGGTCAGACCCATTCCCAAAAACATGACCCGGAGCGCCACCAAGAACGAAGACAAGAGAGGGCCCATATGCTCTCAAAACGACCAGAACCCACCAACTGCATCTACACCGATGCCGTCTACATACAATACACTCAAGAAGGTGCGACGGTCACAGCCGGCCCTACGAAGAATACAAAACGAAAACACCGCGAGGCCCCATCACCCACTAGCCTGGAAGTGCAAGCCATCGCGGAGGCCATTCAAGAAAACGCCCAGCTACAAAGCATCACAATCCGCTCTGACAGCCAGGGCGCCCTGAGAACATTCAGAGAAAACAACCTACCACCTCATATAAACACTAACCTCACCAAGATCATGAAAGACCTCCCAGACCTCCGAGTCACATTGGAATGGGTTCCAGGCCACACAGGAATCGAAGGCAACGAGCTGGCCCATCAGCTCGCCCGTGAAGCCATTACTGAACCGGGACCTTACACTCCTTGGCCACAAACATACGACCCTTACATACACAGGAAGACACTTCCCATCAACAGAACCAACACACTGTTGGAATGGAGAGAGAACAGGACCACTCTCCCATCCCCCTCACAATTTCTGAACCGACTGCACTCTACACTGGTACGAAGAGCCCAGACTGGCACCCTCCTTACACCTCACATAACGCATCATTTGTTGGGACGCGAAGGTCAACCCAAGTGCGCAAAATGCCACCGATACCCTAACAATAAACATATCCTTTGGGACTGCCCTCACAACCAACAAGCACGACAAGAAACTCTCAACACAATACCGAAAATACTTCACCCGAGCAGCTGGGAGGAATGGATCGCTCCCCCACCCGCACACAACACTCTACTCTGGAGTTTGCTTGTAAAGCATATAAAAAAATGCCGGGAATTTATAGATGACGTCCGGGACTAGCAAGGACCACAATAAATGTTTATTCTCTCTCTCTTCTCGTCGGGTTTGAAAACCATGTTTCGGGTCCTCGCCGCTGCAAAAGCTGTACGCTGACGACCAGGTTCCCCGAGAAATGCTCTGTGCTACCACATCCTCGCGCTCCAAATCTGCGACCGGGCACTCTATGGCTGCGTCGAGGAACTGCCAGACTTTGTGAGTATAGAGGAGGCTATGCCCCGAGTCCCCAAGACGAGTCCTCTCAGCCATGAAACGCGAGCCGCACGCGCAAGCCAGCAAGCTAAATCTTCGGAGCCGATCGCCGTCGCCCGATAAGAGGAGGCGAGGAGGACATTCCATCCGACGCCGAGCGAGACGCCGCACCCCTCTATAACCGCGACCTTTATGTAATCCCCCATTTATACTTCGTTTCAGCTTGGGTCCAGACGCAGGCGATGCTACAAGCGCGAGCTCCGGGCTTTCAGCGTCCCTTCCAAGCACACGCGCTCGTGCAATGCAAGCACTGTTCAGGGCCACACGCTCGCGCTCGTAGCATCGGCTGCGTCTGGACCCAAGCTGAAACGAAGTATAGTATGACCGTCGAAGTTGTAATTCTTTCACCCCAACGCTAACAAACTTTATTCGAGCTTGCAATCCCACGTGCTTGCCCATGCGAACATAGTCTTGGGGCGGCGGCCAGAATGCCACAATTTTAATGTATTATTCTCCGATATCATGGATTTAGGGTTTCTCTCTTGTAACCTGGAAGCACCTAGCGCGAGAACGTCGACCCGAAGAACGCTTCCAGGCTGCGCGAGGGCTCGCTCAATATGAACCATTTTCCGAAATGACGGCTCCAGGGTATACTCCTCCTTGTAGGTTTATTGTAAACTCGGAACACCGACCGCGAGAACCGGAAGAACGCCGTTCTCGCAACCTAAATACCAATATAATTCGCATAGGCGCTCGCGAACGGCGAATTCGATAAGAAAGTTGTTGAACTCGGCGAGCTCAGCGGTCCATTATGGCTGCCAACAGCTCAACCTCGTACCGAAGAGGTAACCACAGTAGAAAGAAACTCTCGGAAAATCCGTCAATCGGCTCGCGAAGCTGCGATGCATACGCGAGGAGGAACCGCGGCGGCCCATCGCCGGGCGGCGCTAGTGGCCCACACGAGCTGATTCTGCGAGTCTGTCCGAACGGACGGCCCCTGCTGAAGAGTTGAAGGCCATCTTGGGACTTTTTCCCGCCGCGGTGAGAGCAAACACCGTAGCCGGCTACGGAGATATCGCCGAGGAAAGAACAAAGAGAGAAGGTGGAGCGAGAGAACGAAACCGGAGGAAACCTAAAAAAAACGAGAGAGAAAAAAACGAGCCAGCCCTCAACTTCCTGGCCCGACGAGGTTCTGACTCATTAATAACGGGGCGGGTCGACGACGGCCAAGTCGTGGCGGAGCCTCAAGGTTGTCCGATTTGGACAGCAGGCACACATGCTGCCAAATTTCAGGGGGAACGAGTTTCTCGCCGCTCCGGCGAAAGCGAGGAAGGCAAACCGCCGAGCAAGTGGGCCAACTCAGCCGGCGAACGACGCGGCAACAAGGGCTCGCGCTCGGACTCCCCCAATTCGTCGACGTCGCCGCAGGACGTCTTCTTTGCTCATTGCGTCCGTCTGGCCGGAATTGTTGGCACAAAACCGACGCGTCTCGGAACCCTCCGAGCGTCCGCGACGATATGCACGCTTCTTTCTGAAGATTCACTGATGACATCTGGTCATTTCGCCTTTAGCGGTCGTACTGCGGGGGCTAATAAACTTTGTCTACAGCGACGTGTGTCAGCGTTCTCGGTGGCCCCTCGTCAAAATGCAGTCCTAATGCGGAGAGCAGGTCATGTGCTTCTTGCGCAGGGTTGCGGTGACGTCAGAACGACACCGGGCTCTGATTGGCTTTGATTGAAAGGATAGTCGACAGACCTCAGTGCTAGGTGCCTCGAGGTCTACCCAATAGGATTTTTTCGATCGGCCAATCAGAGCTCGGCGTTCTCACATCACCGTAACCTCTGTGCAAGGAGCAGACAAACTTGCGCTCCGCATGTACGGATCGCCAGGTGGCGGTGGCTGCAGCGTGACGGATGCCAAATGCTGCCAAGTCGCCGTGTTGTGTAATCGATTTCGATAGCCCGTAAAATATCTCGAGACTGTGTGAATTCATTGTCCGACCTTTACTGGGGGCGTGCCAGACACCCTTATTGGTCTGCTATTTCGTAAACGCCTAAGATTCCAATGCCCTTTTAAACGCTTGTTTTCAACATGTTTAACTTTTCTACAGTCATTGTTTTCTGTCGTCATTTCAAGCCTGGAGACGCACCACCAAAACATTAATTTGTCGAAATCTGCTTTTCCTTCTTTCCCCAGAAATTCGCGTTCACTTCAATCATTTTCATTCGTCTCGCGAAGCTCAACATCGTATAAAACTCGTCGTTTTATCGGTTCGCTACTGTTGGATCGATATTTCTTCACATTTGTGTCGGTGCGATCCGGCGTCACTCAGTGTATCAAAGGGGGTCTCTCACCTAAAGTAGCCAGATGAGAGGAAACACACCGACACACTCTAGTTCTAGAGACCCTGGGCAGGCGTAGTAGTGGAATTACTTTGAGCACCCGAGGGCTCCTGGCGCGAAAGGGCGCTAGCGAAAAACTTGACACACTGACGACCAGCGATCTTAAAAAAAACAAGATTCGTTAGGACGTATGTGACGCGCGCGGTCGTTTACGCCATTTTTCCCTTTCAAAATACAGAGAAGCAAAGAAAAACAAGAAAAGGAAAGAAAAAGCATGGTCTGGCTGTCGTATAATCGGTCACGTAATCGAATGTTAAATAGTTTCGCGACGGCATTCGGTCAGTCGCCAAGACGGTCTTTCCCGGTATCGTCTTTACCGTAACAGTGTACGTGACGACACGTACGAGTACGCGCGCGTGAGAGGAAAACTGGTCTGGGAATCGGCCCCTTCATTGCGGGCTGCGCCGAGTCGAGGAGGGGCAGACGCGTCTCCGAGAGGACGCCATCGCTGCAGGTGCGACGCAAGGCCCCTTCTACAATCCGTGGCTTTTTTCTCCTTTTTTTTTGTACTAATCGATAGTATCAGTTGTGTTTAAAGCGCAATCACGCTATCGAGGAACCGCGTTTACGATTAAAGCTACACTTTTTTTTATTTTTTATAAGACGATGTTGAGAAGAACTGCCTTTTTCTGAAGTTTGTTTTTCACCGTTAACCGTTAGTTTCACTATACCGTCGACATAAAGTTTGGAGTTGTTGCAGGAAACCGAATTCCATCCAGGGATCATCAAGCTGACGTGCGACCCCGTGCCCATAATCTAAACCTTTTGGATCGCCTTCCTTCGCTTTGATTTTTGTCGACCTTCTCGAAGTGTACGCTAGTGGTTTTCGGTCCCCATTTGAACCTGAGAATGATTTTAAAAAAGAAATATAGTTAAGCATAGCTACGACATTTAATCCCAGCTGCGTAAATATATTACAAGTTTTAAGGCCCTTGGTTTATACGTAGATCGATAACAGACCTCAGAGCACACACCACCAAGATTGACTCCAACTCCACCCACCCCCTGAAATCTTCGCAAACGCTGGGAGATTTATCCATGATCAGGTAACTTCCGAACACGCCGAATACGGGTATACTGGAGGGTTCGGATTCTTCTACTACTAGTTTTCCATATTCGTGCCAAATATAATCGATGAAATAATCCTACTTGCCTGCCCATTGGCAACGGAAAAAAGTTTCAAGCAAAACCACTTCCAGTAGATAACCGCATTATCGTTGCAATCAATATACAACTCTTATGAATGTTCGAACCTTCAGATGGTTAAATCTGTTTGATGCGAGATATCCTAAAACAAGCTAGGTATGTTTAGAACTCAAATGTGCTTTTTGCTAAAAGGGTGAAGATCCGATGCAAGGGTAAATAGCACGAAAGGTTGATATTAATGAGACTATCTAAAGATTACTATTTTTCACATAGTTATTTCAATACCCTGTCGAGACTAAAGGCGTTGACTCATCAGCTCGGGAAAATGATTGTAAAGAAAGGGCTCGGGTTCTTACGATGTAGCTAACTTAAACTGGAAAGAAACTGCGGTGAACTTAAAGATAGTACTCTCCCAAGTGGAAAAACAAAGTTCACAGAAACACTCCACTCGTCTGGGTACCTTGAGAAAGGCAGCTCTATGCCAGGCTTGTCATCTCAAACGCTTGGGTAGTGTTTATCCATGGAATTATTTAAGGGTACAACCTGTATGCCCCTCCCCCCCCCCCTTTTTTGTTGGTTTTTACCAGAAATTTCGAATAATTTTTAAACTGAAATTCTTGGATGAACTCTCGTTTTTGCTGTATCGGCTTTAGCGTAATCGTGGACGTGACAGCACGTACCGCGTCCACGTGGGAGAAAAACTGGTCTGGGAATGGCAATATTCACTGCGCGCTGTCTCATTTTGAAAATAAAAAAAGGGTGGAGAAGAGATTTCGTCTTTGGTGCGACGAATTCGCTGCCTACGTAGGATTAGGCGATTCAGTTGCTTACTGCCTTTCTTGTTTTCATATAACGGGTGTTTGGAAGAGAATCGTGTTTTTCTCATCGCAGAAGTACACTACGCATCGCCGTGCGCCGGCTCTCCACCCAAATGTAGCGCAAGCGATGCTACCAGATCACAAAGATTAAGAGCTTACCAATATCTACTTAAAAAATTCTCAGTGAATTTCGTAAATTTTCAATAAGAAAATCGCGTGCTTTCTCGGTAGCGTTCGCCAGTCATCTTCGTATTCATGATTTCCGTTCGTTTCCAAAATCACTTGTAACTTTTGATTTAGATTAGGGTAAGTTGTGCTATGGTCCCCACTTGTAGAGCTCCATTTGGGCGTTGACTGAGCGTTCTGCGATGTTTCTTTTTGCGGTAAGAAGAACGGCGTTTCTCTTTCCTCTCAAACACCAGATGACCGGCATTGAGGCTACATCAACTGCCAATGCGGTGGTCTTCTGCTGAGCGCGTACCTTCTTCAGCGTGCATTTCGCACTAGTGAATTTGTTCTCCTCGACAAGAGCTAGTAGGAATGACCACAAGCAAAATGCGTTGACATCAGGTGGAAGCCATATTGTTGGCTCGTTCAATTCGCCCGCACCAATCTGCACTGGCGCAGGAAAGTATAGCGCGGTGCACAAAACTGCGGGGCAGTGTACTTCCGGTACCTGTTTTAAGACAGGCTGTGCTCGTAAATCAAATCCGACGGTGTGCACCAGGTGCCGCTGGTGCAGGAGGTGGAGATAGATCGAACGTAGCATTTGTATTATACGTAAAACGGTGGCGAGGGGAACTCTGTTTCTCTGAACTTGATTTTCTCCGGATAAGCAGCGCCGATTCGGGCCCTTCGTTGAACTACCGTCCTCGCACAAGGTTTGAAGCTCTTATAGCAGACGGAACAGAAGGAATATCATGACCGCACGACCTCGCGTGCATCGACGATATCATGATAAGACGTCTCTAATCGCGTTTTTTCTCTTTGTTTTGTTTTTGTTAGTTTATACAATATCTAGTGTATGCTCTCTCCTGACCCCTTTTTGAACCTGAGGCTAATAAAACAAATATAATTAATTATTGCGTACATCTGCAACAAGTTTTGTCGCCTATAACTCCAGCCACTTAAAAATCAGCATTGCGAAGGCCCCCAAATATTTTTAACCGGAGAAAATTCTGTCACCTCGAATAACCACCGAAGAGCGCTTTAACTCCCTCGACGTTCTTTCAATAAAACACAGGGTTGACGATGATACAAACATCGTTGCGTGTAATACGCACGCGAACTCGACAATCTCACGGGACGCGGCTCAAAATGGAAGGCAATGTTTTTCGAAGAAAAGCGTCGTCTGCCATGCTGAGACCACCTTCGAGTCCTTCCGACCAGCACCTGCAAATATGCCAACTGTTTATTTTTTATTAAAAATGTTTTTTTGTGTGTTTTTTTTATAAATGAACTGCGCATCGCCAAACGCTCCGTTTTTTATTTTTATTATGCTTATTTTTTAGGTAGCGGTAAGTTCTGAAACTTCTGCATCTATGGTCTCAACCGCTAGCGCCTTACTTGGGCGGAGACTGGGTGTTAGGCGAGGAGTAGTTTGTTTGCGAATAGGGAATAACAAGGATCTCTTTCCTCCCACCCCCGTGCCTCGTTTGGGCACATTCTAGGGAAAACGGGGGCAGTGCTTGAGCCGCAGTTATGTACTGATAACTGGAGTAAAGCCATCCTTGGGCAGTATAGATGAATGTGGTTCATGTGTTGGTGGACCTATGGCTTAGCCGCTAACCGATAAGGTATCAGGTCTAGCAAATCTGACCGTTCCGAAAACGGGCTTTAAGGTGTATTCACACGGCGGACAAATCTCAGGAACCAGAGGCCAGATTCACGAAACGATCTAACGCTAAAAATGTGCGTACGATAAAACGTATGAATAAGTTCGAATTCACGAAACGAAATTATCGTAAGTTTTGCGCAGGTTACGATGGAATCCTGTGACAGCTCCGGAGCTGTACCTTCGCAATTTTTACGATCAAATGAGCATGGCCGACAGCGTTGCTCAGCTACTTGGTCACGACGACCAAAGGACATTTATATTTCTATGAGTTCCTCTCGCGCGTCCCGACTTCAAGCAGCAAGAAAGAAGAAAGAAGTATACTTAAAACCGACCTCGACGAACATGAACGCTGGATCCACAAACGTCCAGGAAAAGGTACGGCGGCAACGATCGCACCGACCAAGCGACCGTCAAGGGCTGGCTGGGCAGAATATCGACCTAGCAAGACACTCCGACCTGCTCCGACGCAGCGTTGTTCCGACGGTCCCTAGCCGAGACCGTCTGCGCACGACCGGCTGGCTTGCTGAATGGAATATGCCCGCGCGACCCTTATTATAGTTTGATCGCTGACCTCAATTTTAGATTAAGAGATCAGTCTCTTCCCTTGTCATCTCCTTGTTTTCCGAGGCAGCGGTGACGAACACTGTTGTCGAAAAGGAACTCTCATCGATTCTATCTTCTTGTTTTGTGTGATATAGAGCTCAAATAAACGCCGTATGGATTACCTTCGAAACATGATATGTACACTTTGTTATTAGTATGCCATTTTTATTCCGACACGACGGTACGTCAACACTGTCGAGGTAGAACAGTTTGTGGGAGCTACGCGATGCCGGTCCAACCTTCCTTTGCCGAGTGTCCCGTAAGCATCAAATTGCAACCGTAAAAGATCGGTCCCGAAGCGCTAACGAAGACACGGTCCAACAGCGAGAATCCAGCACTTCGATCAAACACGCGCGTCCGCTCCAAGTGTGAACAGATATTTACGTGGCTCCATGCTGACACTCCCGTAGTTCAAGCGTATCTTCTTGAACGTCGGCTCGCTCCCGCATCCCCGAGGCCGCGAAAAGCGACGCGGCGATTTGTTTCTATCTACGCCGCTTTGCGAACGACCGGCGCGGGCCGTCTTCTTTGAGCAACGATAACAGTTCTGTTGACTTTGTAGCGATCGAGTTCGTTGCAGTCGACGAAGGCGGTTATCCCGGCCTCGGCATTCGGGCCCGTTTAAAGCGTGTTAGCGTCGACATTTCACTGCACGGACACGAACCCCAGACAAGGGTTGGCGGAAAGGCGGCCTGCGTTTTTTATGCTCAAAATTCACGTGCTCCCGAACTGCTCCGAACCATGCCGAGCTCTCCGATTGGTTTTTCGTGTTGCCAAAGACGCCGTCGCCATAGCAACAGCCTGCTCTCGCGGGGATCGGGAGCTTGCGGGACACCGGAAGTTCTAGTTTTCCCGTACTAGAACGTCGTTTTTCTCCTCTCACATGAGAACGCATTAGTGAATAGCGATTTCTCCTCTTCTTACGATGTTCTTAACTTCCCAACTAAGGTGACCAGCCGTCCCGCTACTCGCGGGACTGTCCCGCATTGAGGGCTCGTGTCCCGCGTCCCGCAAGAAATTCCCAAATCTTCAAAATGTCCCGCATTTCACATTGTCGTTCCATTCACTACGCAAATTATGGCGCTTCCGAACAGCGGGCCACGGGGAAGCGCGGAGCTCGCTGATAAACGTGGGAATCTTGATGGTATGCCATTTTCTAACCAAGCACTGCGGGAAGTGACCGTCGTTCTTGCAGGAGAACGACGCGCATGCGCCGTTGTGCCTCTCCCTTTGATGACAAAATATGGCAAGCCAAAATCGCTCCCCAAAAGCTGGAAAATAAACTGCTGTAATTATTTGCAAATCATAGTGTGTCATGAGAACGGGTTATTGTGGAAAGTTGTTTTAGTAAAGACAACCACACAAGGCAAAGAAAAAAATGCAATTTATAACAACGTAAGGTTGTGATTTTCGGTAGGAGCATGTTGGTTTAAGAGTAAGCATCGACAGGAGACAATAAGCCGAAAAAGATTTACAGTGTCTTATTTTCTTTTGATGCATCGCAGTCTGCTGCAGCGTATTTTTTATGTTTTCATCTTAAACACCGTTAATAAAATATTTACCATTTCAATTAAACAAAAGATATATCACTGTGCGTGAAAAATATTTTACTCTTAATTGCGGCAAGACAGTTTTAGGTGTAGAATATGCTTTCGGACAGCACAGGATTTCGGGGTGTGCGTGTATGTGAATTTCCTTTAAAACTTTTTTCTTCTCTCGTGAAAATAACGTCCTCCAGTTCATAGAGTTCGCAACAAGCCTGTGCTTGTAGGGGCATTCACATAAATCTACTGAGAAAATGAGGATGTCTATAGCGTGAGTAACCCAAAGGCAATTTGCCGACTCCTTTCTTTACTTTGCAGAGTGTTCACGCTCCTTCCAATGATAGAACTCATTTACTCACGTCCGAAACAATTCTGCCGATGGATACTTGGATGGAACTGCGCAGATATGCAGTCACTCTCACAGGCACACAAGAAGGAAGCAGACTCGCAGCGCTGACCAATAACTCAGTGATATATTTCTTCTTCCTCAAATCGTCATCTTCTTCTCCTTCGAAGAAATATATCACTGAGTTGTTAGTCAGCGCTGCGAGTCTGTTTCCTTCTTGTGTGCATGGGGGATCGGTGGCCTGAGTGGGCTAGCACACACCAGGGCCCTAATCTGGACACTTGGCGGAAAAGGCGGCGAGAAATTCGGCGGCTATGATTGGCCGGCGCCAAGGTCAGTGTGGCGTTGGCCGATTGCGCCGCCAGATTTCTCGACGTCGCTTTCGCCAAGCGTCCAGCTTAGGCCCCAGCTCGGAGCACGTGGAGCGAAAGCTCGCGCTGCAGAACCCAGGATCGCTGGGCTCAATGAGACGCATTCTTGCGTAGGTCTGTATCGCCGAAGCCATCAAGGAGAATGCAGGGATTGGTGTTCCACGCGCCACACGCGCACGCCTTTCCTGTATAAAAGATTCGAAGTAAATAACCAAAAGAAAGCATTGACGGACGCGCGTGCAAGATGCCATTTGTTTTAGGTATTTGCTTTAGAAAATTTACTACTGCTGAGGCCAGCACGTGCGGCGCGTGGAACACCAATCCCTGCATTCTCCTTGATGCTTGGGTAAGACAGCAAATGGTCTATCCCCACCCCTGCCCGTTTCGATCTGTATGAGCATCGTACCGGCGTACGGTCGTGTATCACTACTGCGTGATGCACGTTAAAGACCCCAGGCTAGCGGTTGTACTGCACTGGCTAAATTTCTCATCTACAGCTGGGAGACTCGTCGCCCGTTGAGGCAGACCAAGTTCTAGGCTGTATCAACATAAAAACAACCCAATTTTTTTTCTTGTGTGCCTGTGAGAGTGACTGTGTATCCGCGCTGTTCCATCGAAGCATGAATTACCAACTAGCCCAAGCATCCACATTATCATGCCGAGAGATAGTATAGTTAATTATAAATATATATAAAAAAAACATGATAGCATAGTCCGAGCGTTGCGCAAAATCGCTAGAGTTGATCCTGGGCATGACAAAGTTCTGCATATTTCGGCATCTTGTTCGCTTGGGTAGCTCATGTTTCACTGAAATGCGAAGTAGACGCTGAGTCGAGCTGGTAACACTAATAAATGTCAGCCACGTTTTGCACCGGAGTCACCCTCCATCATGGCAACAAAAATAGGAAGAGCACGTACACTCATAAACGCTACTTCGGCGAATAGAAAGCAATTAAAGGTGAGTCGAAAAAGCTGGTTTTGTGGAATAACTGACGGGAAGGGGCTCATGAGCCAAGACCTGCCATAGTAACTTATGAATTTCTTTTTAATTTTCAGATGGATCACAGAACAAAGTTGGGATATATTGTGGTTGATTCAAGAACATCCTTCATTGAAAAGTTATTAAAATCACCGCAAGCCTTGCTGCTAAAATTATGAATGATGTGACCAGTAATTTTGAAAGAGTAGTGGCGGATCACATGTTACAAATTAAACGAACAACGTTTTACTCGGTGTCAAATAGAAGTGTCGGGAATCATTGAACGTCACATAGATCATCCGGTAATAAATAGTCAAGGAACCTATCACCGCATAAATATTAATGCTCCGCAAGAAATAAACATGTTTAGGAACAGAAATTATCGATCTACAAAGTCAATCAGCTTTTTCTGCATTTTATTCTTGAACATATTGCACATTTGTCCCAGTCAGTATTTGCCTGTTCAGTGTAAAATTGAGTTAAATCAAAATAAAGATCCTTTAAAAACGGGAGAGAAATATAAGCACAATAAACTTTTTCTTCGAAATAAAATGTATATTGCACGTTTTAATACTTATTTTGCTAGCCTAGAATGACCGTACGATTCCGCGTTGTGCTACATGCGCTGAATGTTATATATGTCTATGGGCTTGCATACATGCGTAATATGAAATCGCTTGGTTTTTTTAGAGAACTACGTTTGTCTTTTGTACTTAATACATTTTGAAGTCATGTGTGTTTTCGTCAAGAGGGGTTTCAATTTTGAACAGCTTAATATCAGTTCTGCATTTTTCAAAAAGAAAAAGGTCGTAAAATGTAGTTTCTTAAAGTTTATTCACATGCTGCAGGGACGTGGATAGTAATTACAATGAAGATATAAACCCATTCAGTTCAACGAGGTGTCAAATAATGTCAACCATTCCATACTACACTACCAAACAACAAAAACAAACAAGTCGTTAGTTGTTTAGACTGCTGGAGAATGTCGCCAGAAAAAAGCGACATTGTCTCTCAGCTGTAAATTAGCAATTTAGCCAGTGCAGTACAACCGCTAGCCTGGGGTCTTTAACGTGCACCACGCAGTAGTGATACACGACCGCACGCCAGTACAATGCTCATCCAGATCGAAATTGGCAGAGGTGTGGAGCCAAGTGAGATCCATATAAAAGAACACTGAAAATGGTCCGTGGAAAAGAAAGAAAAGAAGACGTCTCGTGCGACGTGCAGTCAGTTGTCGCGCGCGCAGTTTTGCGCACTTGTTAACCCCCCAACTAAAGCCCCTTGATAAAGGCGTTTTTTTTTACAAGTACCGCCAAGTTCCAACCATTGTTGTGGAAACGCACAAGGCACGTGCCGCGAGCGGGTGCTCCGCCGCCATTCGCTTCCTGGATCCGCTCGAGACACGGGCCTCGTGCACTGGCGCAATGGACGCTACTTGCAAGACAAGCGCAAACACATCGAGGGGCTTTACTCCGAGCTGGGGGACAAAGACGGGACCAGAACGCGGCAAATCCTGAGCGCTGACCTCGGTGGTCCCGAGAAAAAGAACGAGAAAGAAAACGACGGAAGAGTAGAAAAAGAAAGCAGACGAAAGCTTAGGCGTGTTCGTTCTCCCGCGACGAGTTGAAGGTGCTCGAGCGCTTGTCAACTTTATTTTTATACAATACGCGATTCCGGTGTTTTCCTGCAAAGTAAGCTATAAAGGAACAAGGTACAAACATTACAGGTTATGCTATGTTTCGTCAGAACTGTGTATTGGGAGAGTTGGGCGATTCATTGGTTGGGATAGGCGAGCATCTCGTGGCCAACCACAGGCCACGAAACAACACCTAACGGTTGTCGTGAGCTCTAAAAATGCGACTCGACTAATTTAAGCCATAGAAAAAAATCGTAAGGGTGCAGGCGAGCTGGTGAATCTCTCACAACCTGAAGGCATGTGCGAGGCAGTTTGGAGTAGACACGGTCTTTGGTTCAGATCTTAGGTTAAGTAAACTGACGCCATTTCAATATAGGTGTGAGTGAGTGCAAAAAGGCTCATCGGGAAAAGTCGGTATGTTGCGAGACTGGTGTTGTGTATGAGATACCATTGGAGTGTGGATTTAAATATGTAGGGCAGACGTCACGCTGCATAAATGACAGATTAAACGAACATAAAAGAAAGGTAAAGAACAATGCACAAAACTCGGAAATAGCAAAACATATTCATGAATGTAACAACTGCACGGCGCTCTGGTCGGAGACGGAAATAATACACAAAGAGAGGAACGATGTAAAGAGAGTAGTAAGGGAGACAGTGCGGATAAAGTATCTAGGCAACTGCATAAGTGAGGCTTCACTACAGTTTGGAAGCAATTCAAAGAACTTTCTAAAAATGTAATTTTTTATTTTTTTTATTTGCCATTTAGGTAGTTTGAAGTGCGACCCGCTTGTGATTTTGCAAAAACCTGTTTAAACATTTTGCTTTGTGTGGTTCTTACGTGTATCGGCCTAACTACCGTTTCAGTGTTTTTCGTTTTTTTATGTGGAGAGGGCTTGTTATGATTCAGAAGTATGAACTGTTTTTAGAATAGTAGGGGAAGAGATCCTTTTGTTCAAGTTTGAAGGTGGATGGATGTTGCCTTATCGCGTCGACCTGTATAGGTTGTCAACGTTCTTGCATTGTGTGGTGAGACTCTGGCGTTTGAACTGTATACATACTTCGTCCTTTTGTGTTTTGTGTTGGTGGAGTTGACCTTGAGATTGATACGATATAAGGAGGTGGACTAAATAAACGAGTTAGCTGAGTTTGAGACGTCGTCCTGTCTATTTTCTGTCCCTTCTACGTTTTGATGTTTCTTCTCTACCCCAGTCTCAGGTTAATTCAACATGGTTAATTTAAGCCGTTTTAGCGTCTCTAGAGTAAAATGGTATACCTCTAGGTGACTGAAAACTTAGCGCATGTGAGGTTTCGTCAGGTCCATAGTCAAAGGTAGAATGAACGAACGTGCGCTCCAAACGAGAGCAAACTGCGTAGTTGCGATCATTGCTGCTGCGAGATTTAACACTTCTAATTCACGCTTTAAATGTTGTTTCCAATATTGTTATGTCGAGGTCTGCTAATTGGTCTACGCTGTGTAGCAGTTTTAGTTTACGCTCTAACCGCGGGGGCAATATTCGGCGCTGGCGGCGGCCTTTGCTCCGCCCATTGGCCAAACTCTCCGAATACACGGCTCTAAGACTCGTTAGGACTTGTTTTGTTTAGTACAAACTTGAGCGGCTCAAACTGCCACTCATGTAGAAGCGTACCTACTCTGGTGCGGAACGCGATACCACGAGGAAAGAACCAAGAAAGAACAATATTCCAACGCCGTCGAATCACAGGTCGAAGCTAATGCGCTAAGAGCGTGAGTCTAAAGACGCCGTTTCGCATTCCAAATAAAACACGAATAAACAAAATAAAAAAGTCGGGACGTTAGTTGTTTTTACGTCATCACGCAGATATAGGAGACGCGTACCCTAGAAATTTTGGCATGAATCTGACACTTTCGATTGTCCTCTGGCGTTGAATCTACCCAATATCGGACGCCGAAAGGTCTTTTTCTTTTTTTCGTTCTTCAGCTCTACACAGAAAGATAAAAGCTCAGCGAAGGTGCCATAAGTAGTGCGAGGCTCAGTCAGGTGAGCTTGAATTACCCAGAATTAGGGCGCCGCAGTTTGTTCGGAGCTTCAGCGCCGGAGGCCTATGCCCCACAATTCCAAAGCGCATGGGTCCTGTTAAGAATGGAACCTTCGGCGACCTTCTTCCGAGTTTCAACGCTGCGGAAACGAGTCATGACCAGTCCGGGAACGTCGCCTGCTGGACGGGGCCTACGCGAAACGAGTCCCGACGAGTACGGAACCGGCGCCTACGTGTCTGCGCCTGCGGAGACAGGTCTCAACGCGCCCGTGACGTCAACGGGACGTGTGTGCGTGCGTGCGGCTTGGTGCGCTCCGGAAGGGGAGAGAGGCCGGGCCTAACTGCGGAGACAGGTCTCGACGAGTCCGTGACGTCAACGGGACGTGTGTGCGTGCGTGGGGCTTGGCGCGCTCAGGAAAGGGAGAGAGGCATGACCTAATTGCGGAGGACCATGGCTACGACGCACTTCTGGCTACGACGCGGCGGACTTTGCTACGACGCACTTGACGGCGGGTTGCTGCTGCGCACCTGCTGCCCTGGCGGGGAGTGAGGGAGAAAACGGACCCTATATAAGGCGGAGCGCGAGGCTGCTCAGGAGTTCTCTCGGATTTGACGACTGTATCGCAACCATGTAATTAAACCGTTCGTTACGTTACCAATTCTCCCACCTCCACTGGACCCCTGGGTTCTTCACTTCGGGGAATGGTCGTCGTCACGAGCCAGGAAGCTCCCGGACGTGCGGCACAAACCCCGCCTCTAACAACTGGTGGCAGCGGTGGGATCGGACCATGCGACATCGTGCTGCATCTGCGGGTGAGCGTTTGGGCTTTGCTTTGAGATTCGCCAGGCTTCAGATTATGGGTAATTAATTTTGAACTGCTGGGAATCCTTAGTGTTTGACTCGTGCGCTAGGTTTGTGTACAACCTTGCGACAAGTTTTAGAACAAAGCCAAAGCTAAAGAGCAGCGATCATGGATCTAATGAGGTTACTGAGAACAGATTTATTCTGTTTGTGTGAAGAATTGGGTGTGGAGGTGGAGCAAAAGATGAAGAAATCTGAGATCAGTAAAGCGATTTCAGAGAGCGCAGAAGCAGAGGAAATTAAAATTGCGTGGGAACTGCTTCAGAACGCTAAGAGCGAAGCTGCAGCGAGAGAGGAACGAGAACGAGAGAGGCAGCGAGAGAGGAGGAGCAGGCTGCAGCGAGAGAGGAACGAGAGCGGGAGCAGGCTGCAGCGAGAGAGCAACGAGCGCAGGATGCAGCGAGAGAGGAACGAGAACGAGAACGAGTGCAGGCTGCAGCGAGAGAGGAACGGGAGCAGGCTGCGGCGAGAGAAGGAACGAGCGCAGGCTGCGGCGAGAGAGGAACGGGAGCAGACTGCAGCGAGAGAGGAACGAGCAGCGCTAGAAAAGGTTAGAGTTAGAGATGGAACAACAGCGATTAAACTCACAGAACAGTAGAGTTGGGACTCCGGTGCGAGCAAGTGAGACCGAGTCGTATCAAATGAAGAAGCTCATGCAGCCGTTTAAAGTTGGGGAAGACGTGGGCCTGTTCTTAGTGAACTTTGAGAGGACATGTGAGAAGTTGAGCTTCGCCCCAGAAACGTGGCCGCAACGGCTTTTGACTTTGTTGCCCTGTGAGGCTGCAGAGGTTGTCGCGCGCCTTAGTGCTGGAGACGCGGACGACTACGACAAGGTGAAGTCCAGCCTTTGAAACGGTACCGCCTTTCTGCCGAGGCGTTCCGTCAAAGGTTTAGAAACGCATCCAAAAAGAGCAGCGAGGGCTACTCGGAATTCGCTTACGGGCTTAAAACCAATTTGATAGAATGGTTGAAGAGCGAGGAAGTGTACGAAAGCCGAGACAAGGTAGTCGAGTGTGTGTGCCTCGAACAGTTCTTTCGTAGCATTCCGCAGTCAGTCAAGCTCTGGGTGCAGGACAGGGTAGGAGTCGACACTGTCGAAAGGGCCGCTGAGCTAGCCGAAGAGTACGCAACGCGTAGAAAGCTGAGCGGAGAGGAAAGCGAACCCGGCCGGAGCGATCAGCGCAAGACCTTCCGACAGGGAAACGGCTCGCGAGAAAACGGGCCCGAGAAGCCCGAAGCAGGACAAAAGGTCCCAGAAAAGAGCGCAGAACACTCGAACGGAGACGAGGCGCGGAAAAGCCAAACAGGGCAGTTCGAGGCTAGGAAGCCGTTCCTGTGCTACAACTGTCAGGAGCCGGGACACACAGCGGCCAGATGTAAGAAACCGCGGGTTGTGTTCTCGACCGTGACCGGTAGTGACGAGGACCTGGAGCTCCTTCGTCCCTATCTTCACGAGCTCCAGGTAAACGGAAAGCCGTGCAGGGTGCTTCGGGACAGTGCAGCGACGATGGACGTTGTTCATCCGTCGTATGTAACGCCATCCGATTTTACTGGAAAGGTAGTTTGGATCAAGCAGCTGCTCGAAAAGCACAGTGTCTGTCTGCCTATGGCGACAGTAAGGATAACTGGCCCGTTCGGAGAGCTGGTGACAGAGGCGGCTGTCTCGCAAACAGTCCCGTTGGAGTATCCCTATTTGTTTTCTAACCGGTCAGATTTCCTGCTGCGCGAAAGGGGTCAACAACTGGGAGAAGGACTAGTTCAGTCGTGTACGAGGTCCAAATCGCGTCAGCTCGCCCCTTTGTTAACGAGTGATCCAGAGCCAGAGGCAGCTGACGGGGAGCAAGCACTCCCAGAGTTGAAGGCAGAGAAACGGGATGAGGGGGACCAGGTTCCAGAACAGCCTGACCTCGTAGCAGTAGAAAGTGTACGTCGTCCCAACGCGCCGGTGAAAAAGGCGGAGGAAGACGGGATCATTAGAAGATCTCTCGTAGCTCCGACGTCACGTAACTTTGGTCCTCTGCTACGAGCAGACGGAGTGTCTTTGACAGTCGAGCAGAAGAGCGACCCTAGTGTGTCAGGGTTTCGCGGTACAGCTCAGGAGATTGCTAGGACCAATGTGACGGGGCATGAAAAAGGCGGATTGTTTTTTCGGCGCTATAAGGACCGCATTTTCACGTCTAGAAATCACGTGAAAATCGATCACTACGACTTCAGGGCAAGAAAAAGGAAAGGCAAATTTAACGGCAATGCCGATGGGTTGAGCAGATTTTTCTGATATCACCAAAAGCGGGAGTGATGATCTCAGAGGTCTCCGTCATCCACGGGAATGAGGATCAAAGTGGGGGCACTTCGTTAAAACCCCAACAAGACCTCACAAATTGCAAAAAGTTTTGTCTTTTGTATTTTGTTAATTGTGACCTCGTTGGAAAAATGAGTTGTGTTTTGGCGACAGCGGGTCTCGATACCCGCAATTGTCCTAAGGTTTTAAATTTGTAGTTTTTTTTTTTTTGCAAATTTTTGTAATCCGTAGTCCAGTCTGGCGGGTCTCTGGCGGATTCTGAGCGTTTGACTGCGGTGTGGCGTGGTGTTGTGTGGGACGTTTCCGCTAATGCCTCCGTTGTAAGAGGTTTGGGAGTTTGTTGGGTGCTTGCAACGTCTTCTCAAGGCCTACTCCAAGCCCACCTCTTCAGGCCAGCGATCGTACCACCGGCCTTTCGAGGTTTCCCTGGCCCCGGAGGGGCTGTTAAGAATGGAACCTTCGGCGACCTTCTTCCGAGTTTCAACGCTGCGGAAACGAGTCATGACCAGTCCGGGAACGTCGCCTGCTGGACGGGGCCTACGCGAAACGAGTCCCGACGAGTACGGAACCTGCGCCTACGTGTCTGCGCCTGCGGAGACAGGTCTCAACGCGCCCGTGACGTCAACGGGACGTGTGTGCGTGCGTGCGGCTTGGTGCGCTCCGGAAGGGGAGAGAGGCCGGGCCTAACTGCGGAGACAGGTCTCGACGAGTCCGTGACGTCAACGGGACGTGTGTGCGTGCGTGGGGCTTGGCGCGCTCAGGAAAGGGAGAGAGGCATGACCTAATTGCGGAGGACCATGGCTACGACGCACTTCTGGCTACGACGCGGCGGACTTTGCTACGACGCACTTGACGGCGGGTTGCTGCTGCGCACCTGCTGCCCTGGCGGGGAGTGAGGGAGAAAACGGACCCTATATAAGGCGGAGCGCGAGGCTGCTCAGGAGTTCTCTCGGATTTGACGACTGTATCGCAACCATGTAATTAAACCGTTCGTTACGTTACCAATTCTCCCACCTCCACTGGACCCCTGGGTTCTTCACTTCGGGGAATGGTCGTCGTCACGAGCCAGGAAGCTCCCGGACGTGCGGCACAAACCCCGCCTCTAACAGTCCGTTCGCTTTATAGATTATTATATTAGCTTTATGCCGCCGGTAGCCGAGTCCGCGGACCTGGCACGGACCTCGGTGAACCAGGAGAAAGCGACAATATGCCTCCTGCTCTAAAGTTTTGAACAGACTGTGACGCCCTCGTTTTGTGTAGTACTAGCTCACCTGATTGGGCCTCCCACTATTTATGGCACCTTCGTGGAGCTTTTTTCTTTCTGTGTAGTGCTGAAGAACAAAAGAACATCTTTCGACGTCCGAAACCGACGAGATTCAACCCCGCAAGATAATCGAAAGTGCCAGATTCATGCCACCACCACAAGGGTACGCGTCTCTTATCGCCGAGTGGTGACGTAAAAACCTCTAACGTCCCAACGCGTTTTTTTTTTGTGTGTGTGTGTGTGTGTCGCAGAAAAGCCGGCGTTGGCGGCGTTGTGGTGGGAAAATCCTGATTGGTCGATAGAGTCATGATGTCACAGCCACATGACCTCGCGCGGCAATTCCAAAGAACCAACAACGCTCACGTGAAAGGGAAGTCACGCGTGGAATGAACGTGATTAAAAAACATGACATGTACTGCGAATTAAAGGTCGCCGCATGTCTCAAATAATTTCACTTCGTAAATTAATTAATTTGCCTTCCTGAAAAATTTCAAGAACTTACGACCCTTTGGTTAGCTACTGACTAGGCCATGTCTGCCACTTTTCCTGCTCACTGGCAGGAAGAGCATGAGAACCGAATGAGAAGGCGAAGCGAACGGGGCCCGATAACGCTATCGCGTTCCACTCTTAAAAGTAAACTACAATGTTTTCCAAAAGCTTTTTTTTTTCTTCTTGTTAGTTTGGAGCGCGTGAAACTGCGTCTTTTGGCACACACTCTTATCGTCTTAGCTTTGACCTGTGCTTCTACGACGTTCGGATTTTTGTAGTTTCTTTATATTTTTCTAGTGATCGCATTCCGCATCGGAGCAGGTACGCTTCTACATGTGTGACAGTTTGGGACGCTCAAGTTTGTTCTCTAGTTTGCACTACAGTCACTGAATGTTCCCAGAGTAGCGAATTCCATTCAGTCCGCTTACAGAAGTCAATACCCCAGAATCCAGTTCCGATTGGCTGGCTTAGCCCGTGGCGGAAGTTATCAGTCGGCCATTTTGGAGATGGGCCCAACACAACAAAAAAACGTCTATAAAACGTTTCCGCGTTATCTCGGGTAGGCGGGTGCGCGCGGGTGGGAGCTCTGGGCATCGATGAGCTAGGGCCGAACGGTAAATGCGTTAACCCTTTCTCATTTTTTTTTTTAATTAAGTAGCCCCTTCTTTGGTTCGCCCAAGAAGACTGCCGGCTCGTTTGCTCGCTCCGGTTGCGCTGGTGATGCGTCTCAAAGTCTACGCCTCATACGCCAAGCCTAACATTCGACTTCCATGTGTTTAGAAGCGAGAGAGGGAGAGAGAGACAGACGAAACAGCGAGGAGCAAGTCACGTACCGCCCGGAACGAAGGAAATAACTTTATTAAAAACAAAGGAGTGTCGCCACAGACCAGGAAAGTGGATCGAAGAGCTCGCACGAGAACGAACGCTACACTGTATACGCGCTTCCCTTCGACAGCACAGGACAGCGCCATATTGGGGATGGGTAGGAGTGCGAATGCTGCGCCGCGACTCGGATCTGAGACGAAGCTTGGGGGTTTCAATGCTCTGGGAACATTCAGTGACTCTAGTTTCTACTATCCAAAACGAGTCCTAACACGTCCCCTTTCGCAGTGCCCCTGGGCAACACAGGAAGCCTATAGAACGCGCTTAAAATCTGGATAAACGTGGTCCGGCAGGCCCACGGACCTATTTCATGACGTGTGCGCACGTGATACGCAACGTTCCTCAGGCTGCAGCTGACTCGTTCCCGGACACGGTTCTGTGGTCTGCGGACCCGTTCTTGAGTTTTGCCCTGCTTTTCTTTCGGCTGGAACATGGCTGATTTCGAACCCCGAGAAAGGTGACGTCACAGATTTTGTAGGAACTTGTCCGGGGACAAGTCCGCCGTGTGAATACAGCTTTAGGGTCAATGCTAATTTTCAGCGCGTTCATGAGCATGCTGGTCTGCAGGTTTCATTATAATTTCAATCGAAATTGACGTAGAACGCAATGGCAGCGACAGTTAGACAATCTAGTTTCCCAAACAAAACAAACAAAAATAATAAACTAAAAACAGCGCTCGATTTTATTAGTTGCAAATCATTCGTTATAAAGCGCCCTCATATTGTAACCAATTAAACCGATTAAAACTCACCTTTAAAAAATTCTTACCACACAATTTTTTTTTTTAGATGGATTATTGTAGAATTTTTGAACTAACAGGGGGCGCCATCATCGTAGCTTTCAGTTCGCTTCAGTGGCTGTACGTTGGAAATACGCAGCGGGATTTCGATTAACTAAATTTCAGCGCAGTTGTCTCAGAATTAAACCAGCACCTATAAAACCACAACTTTACGCACTGCTCAGACCATTTGCGACTGTTTTTATTCTTTCTTGCTATGTTAATTCTGAGATTCCCAAGAGTTCGGCAGCCACGTTCTACACCCTGTCGAGATGAAGTCTGAACCGCATGGAAGCGACTTGGCAAGCGACGAGACGAGCGACGGCACAAGCGACGAGAGTGAGCGAGGAGCGACGGAGATTTTTCACTGTATACCTAATTGCCCCGTCGCTCGTTTTTGGATTTCTAGAAAACGACACTCATCGCCTCGGTCGCTTGCTCCCGTCCATTTCATACGGTTTCCCATACAAAAATGGTCTATGGTCGTCTATGGAAAATTATATGGCAGGCTACCACCCCCTATGGCCCTCTATGGTCGGCCATAGAAATCCATAAAGACAGCTACTGCCAGCTATAGAAAACTCTATGGCCCTGTGCCTAAAGACTGGGAACCAATAAATTTTCTTTACCCGTTTATAGAAAATTCTATGGCCACAAGGTCTAAAGACTGGGAACCAATAAATTGTCATTAACCGTCTATAGAAAATTTACGGCCCTGAGTCTAAAGATTGGGAACCAATAAAATTTCTTTAGACGCCTATAGAAAATTGCATGGCCCCATGTCTAAAGACAGCGACCCAATAAATGTTCTTTACCCGCCTACAGAAAATTCTTTGGCCCCGAGTTTAAAAACTGGAAACCATTAAATTGTCTTTACCTGTCTATAGAAAAATTTATGGCCCCGAGTTGAAAGACTAAGAACCAATAAATTTTCTTTCCACGCCTATAGAAAATCACTACCGGCGCTTACTTTTTTAGTAAAAACACTCCACGTTAGAAAATTAAATCAATACTAAATTTCTGTAATGCCGGTGACAAACCATGACCCAAGTTATGTTCTCTGCTGTTGCAACGAGTCGTGAAAACCAGTAATATTGTTTGTTTGAAAAATACATTAAAATACTTGTGCAACAATTAAAATTAATTATTACCCCCAAAAGTGAAAATAAATTACACTGGCGCCGAACACTGCAATCAAGCAATAGCTTGATTGCAATCTTCAGCACCAGTGTACTGCATGTCATCACTGCATTGTCAACGTGATTCCTCGAACATATTAAAAAGATAATTCATAAATTTTTGTTAATTAGCCGAATGATCTACATTTGCTTTTCTCAGGGTGTTGAATTAAGATATGGGGGCTATCCCAAGAGACAATTCAAATAATGTATTAAGTACGAGTAATATTCGCTCCGCCTCTCCGTGTTTTTGCGACAAATGATGGGTCACCGGCAAAGTCGGATTCAAAAATTAGACTGCCATATATAGACCGCTCCATTAGGGTCATAGCACAGAGGGTAATAGAGAGAAAATATGACCTCTCCCTCTCACCCCACGTGTCGTCTGCTCCGCCGAGTGGGCAGTACCTGGCATCCGGCTGGCGTGCAAACTCTGTTTAAAATCGCGACATTTTGGAAATTTCAAGCGCAGATGCGCAGATTTTGGTATGCCAGTTGTCGTGTAATAGTATGCTAGATAAAAAGACTAACAGGGTCCAATTGCGCTGTTAGCTGCGTGCAAATAAAAAAGAAATCGGGAAAACTGTGTCAGATTGGCCGGTCTCTCCGTCGAAAAGTAAATCCGGTTGCTGTACCTTTTTTACTATACAAAGTTCGTACTGGTGTAGGCCTTTAGCGACCATGAGTGGAAGTCTGAAATAATAAATAAAACGTGCTCTCCTGCCGCAATACACGCAGTAATTGAGGGTAGTACTGCCGGCCGACTCAACTGCTATTTAAGTAACGGAAAAAAGATATGCTAGTTAATCATTTACCGAAATAGAACAACAGAGAGCTATAGGCTGATATTGGAGTAGCCATAACTATACAAAGAACGCGAACCACTTCACAGCGGCAGCCACGAGCGAGAGTTCGATGTTCCGTACAGCCCGGCGGTACAGCTCAAAGATGGAGAATGGCAACCTCCCGGTTTGTCGTCTGCTAGCGGAGTCGGGCGCGTGCCCTCTCTCTCGTTTTACCCCGCCGAACCCGCTGAATTTCCCGGATGTATGGAGAGGGCGCTGCTGTCGAGCAAAATGGTGCCGCCCAGAGAGCGCTAAATGGAATGGTCTATACAGCTAGTGCGAACGTAGCATATGAAAAGAGGGTTCCGGTGTCGCTGCGTTGTTGCTGTTGTGTGGGGTAGTGTTCTGCTTGTGTTCTGTGTATTCTGTGTGTTCAGACATGTATGTATATCTACCATGTAGCGTTCACAAGTCAGGGGTACTTGAAGTAAAAATTTTTTTAGAGTTTGCTGGCTAAGGAGAGCCATAGGGTAAGCCATAGAGAAGTCTTTAGCCCACCATTAGACAAGCTAAAGAGCGCTACGGCTGGACAGCGATAGGGCCATAGACAAAGCTAAAGAGGCCCATAAAGGCGACCATAGAAAATGCTAAAGACAGCCATAGAAAATTATTTAGCTAATTGGGCCAAATAGCTAAAGCCGACCATACAAAGAACTGTCTATAGCCGACCATAGGACATTTTTGTACGGGTTGCTTCGTCGAGTGACTCGCCGACCGAAAGCGAAGCGGGTCGCCGTCTTTTGTCTCGTCGCTCGTCAAATCGCTTACATGCGGTTTATACTTAGCCACGAATTCCTCTTCCTCGGATCAACTGCGAGACAACTTTGTGGTCGTTTTCCGCGTCATTTCATCACCTTGACTTCGGGAAAAAACAAGGCACAGAAGAACTGAAAGGTGGATTCACATTCTCGGTGTCGCTGGCACGCGCGCATACCACGCGCGACGACGCTCCACGTCTGGTATGTGTATACTTACTCCGCGACCGATTAAAACGAATGACGCGGTTTCGTGAAAGCCCCTGAATACGGAAGGTATTCCGCCCTTAGATAGGACGAAACGGGTCCCCAGTTTCTTAGTTCAAGTAGAGAAAGATCTACAAAGAAATATCGCAATACGAAGCAAGACTAAGAAATAGTATCCTATAGATGCTACGTGGCGCAACTTCTCTCGAATGCGTGGTTGAATATACTCTGATTGCCATGCTACAACTCAGACATTAGCTCACGTTTGTGTGCACAAAAAAAAAAAGAAAGAACGGATATGCACTGTGGCACAGACAGCAAGATAGATTGGGCAACGGTCACTCGTATTCCTCCTAATGTCTTGTAATTGAAAAGGTTGCCGACGTTTCCAACTGCTCTAATCGGCTGTTGTCCTGCCCACAGGAAAGATTATCTTTCCAGTTCTCATTGCCGTGACAGAATGAGATATTACAGTTCTGAGTTGTTGAAATACCTTCTTTACATTACAAACTTTTCATTTTAGATTTACTTTATATTTCGCGAAATTCTCGCCGCCAAGGTAACCGTTTGCCCTGTTCGGTCGTCTCATCGCTAAGACAATTAATGTGACCACGCAGGAAAAGAAAATAGTATAGTTTCTACTGCGGTCGCGCGTATTTTACCACGTGATGCCACGCACCTGCCTTTTTAAAGTTTTCTTCTCGGATCAAGCATATCGACACTATGTCACGTAACAGCAAAGGCTCCCTCAGCTACTGTAGAGCACCACTGTCGTGGAAACATTAAATGGAAAATGCCATATTGAATCGAAATGTATCATTCCAGTTTTATGTGGAACCGCTGACCCAGGGACATAGTTATAGGTTTCGCTGGCGGCCATAGTTGAGTCCATTGCTTCTGAGCATGAGCTTGCGATGAGCTTCCACAACACTTCCGTCACGTGCACTTCACAATACCAAGATTGTAGGTCTTCTTAAAGTATAAGTGGGGAATCACTTGGAGCATTCGCTGTGAGCACCCCGCTGAAGTATGCCGCCCAGTTAATACCACCCATGCCCGCCCCTTGGCTCTGGTATACGCACAGCACTCGACAAACATACCTTTCAATCGCGCAGCGCTAGTTGTCAAACTCTTCTACTCAATTCAATTCTCAATCTAAGGAGCGAATAGCGTTAAAAAGAAATTAAAAAAATTATGGGTTTCGTCTGTGTGTATGTGTGTGTGTGTGGAAAGGGGGTGGTATAGAACACTGCAGCCACCTCCACAACGTTTATAGGGAGCCGGGCAAAATGGTCCTTCACATAATGGCCCCGGATAAAATGGTCTTAGGCAAGTTTCGCGGCAGTTTGCTAGCTCTTGAGAGGTTAGTTGAGTCTTTGTACTTTGTACTGTAGCCAAATTGAACCTAGAGGGGGAAAAAGCTTTATTGAAGAGTATATATGTTACGAAACGTTACTCATTCAAAGTTTATATATTCAATTTAAAACACACAGCCTGTCAGTAGCTCAGCGAAGGAGAAGAAAGAGTTATTCAATCAAAGTCATATACAAGTAAATATATAAAATTGTGCGTCATTAATATTTGGCATACTCAGCACGAGAAAACAGAACTGTTTCCATAACACGCAATCACAAATAATTAGATGCATGATAGTGTATTCTATTCAAGATGTACATGAGTTTTCTTGCAGCTCCTTGCGCTGATTTGAAATTTTTAAAAAATATTTTCGCAAGATGCGATTATTTTTGCCCACACCTATATTCCCTTTCACTGAAGTCTGAGTGCAGCCGTTACCACTAGCTGATAGGACAAATGAAGCAGTGATAAAAACAAAACGTAATATTGGCGTTTCTCGAGTTTTGTGTATGTTATCACCGGCTAGTTCACTCGAGCGCTGAGTGCGTCGCGACCTCGTGCTTTTAGTCTCCGCGTACTGTGCAGTGACTCTCAGGCTCTCTAGCTTTGTACAGTGCTATGAGATAGACGAACAGGAGGCATAGAGCAGAGCGTGCGATAAGAGAAATGTAATTAATTTCAGGGCTCCTTTAGGTCTTTTCTAGAATATATCCCAAAAAGTTTGAATTAATTAAATAATGCGTCGATTAAATGCCCATTACCTATATATTAATGAAATTAAAATTATATATACATAAATTATACTGAATATGCATTATATTTATATTAAATATGCAGTAATTAAATATACATGAAATATACAAATATGCAAATTCACAAATATACAAATTTGCGTCTGTTGAATAAAGGTTCAGAGTACAGTTCCTTAAAACTATCAAAAATAGGAGGAAGTCTAAACAAACAATTGGGACCATTTCGTACGTGTTTACATTTGGGACCATTTTGGCGGGGGATATTTTGTCCGGGACCCTCTTGTCCGGGACCGCTATGTCCGGGACCATTTCGTCCTATATATATGCGACATGCGACACCATCATCACAGAGTGGTTGTAATTTATAAAGCAGCCACTGTATTGGAACATTTTAAACGCGAGCCACCTGCACTCGGCTATGACGTCCTACGTAATGCCCAGAACGTTAGGCGCTGATGAGGCACGAGAGTGGACGCCGTTGTCCAATCCGTGCGTACAGAAACGCGCCAATACACGAGGTTGTTTTATGACGGGTGAAGTCTCCGGGCCTTACCCAATGGCGTCGGAAATGTTCAAGAGACGGGGCATGACGGGAAAGGTTTTCCCTCCCGGTACCCCGAATTATTTACTAGAAATGTATGAAATGTCTGGGAAAGTGGGCGGCCGCCTCGCCTCCCCCCTCCGATCCGAGTTCCGACGCAACTGGTCTTACCCGGGCAAGACTCTGGGCGCTCTTGGCTAAAACAGACTGGGGTTGAAAAGTCAGAGATCTCGCCGAAGGTGCATGAAAGCGCCCTCGCTGGGAGGGCGCAGAGGCACCCGTCGTAGGCCTCCTTCCCCTCTTTCCTCGTGATGGAGACGACCGACGATCCGAAAGCCGACCAGCTGCAACGAGGCGCGGTGGTTCCTCCGTGGGGGAATTCCCAGCGCGTACACTGAGAGAGCCGATTGCCGCAACCCGCCGCGCCGGTCAATTATTCAGCGGCGCCCTCCCCAAACAAAAAGAAGGGACAGGCGCAGGTAGAAGACACCCGACGCAGACCGAGAGAAAGAATGAACAAGTTCGGAGATCCGTCCAGCGACGGCGTCCTCCTGCATGGCTACGTGGACAAAGGCGTCGGGGCACCTTGCCAAAATAGTGAGCGGCCGTGACGCGTCAGGGCGGACCGAGAGAGCGGCGTCGCCTCGGCTCGCCGAGCGCGCCCCTCCTGCGAGCGGGAAACATCGGCGGCCGCGGGGCCGATCGAGACACATTCACTCATATCAACACTGGCTCAAACGCCTGCGTTGATACCTCGTCGACTCACACCCCCCCCCCCCCCGGGCGGGGGGGGGGCATGGGTTTAAAAAATACATTGTCGGGGGCTCTTCGGGTATTGTGTTGGGCCAAACGACAGTTGCGTAACTTTCCTCCGACAGAAACTTAGGAGGGGCTCCTTCAGTCTTCAGTGTCTGCATGGAATCTTTTCAGAACATCGGGAAGCAGATTCTCGAGTATTCTTGTGTGCCTCATCACCTCAGTAAACAATCGTCAAAATTAAGGAAATACAAAACAGACTGTTGGTCGGAGAAACGAAGAATTCAAGGTCGCGCACCTGGATACCAACGGCGGTGCTGCCGCTTACGGCGTCCGTTCTATAAGCTTGGCTCATCCTCTGATATTGAAACAGAACTAATAAACAAGGCAAGAACAAAGCATTGACAGACACGCATCACACAGCTCTCCAATGCATTTCATAAAGAAAGGGAAACCCCAAATATAAGGGGGGGGGGGGGATTTGAAGCCTGGAAGGAGGGACGCAGAATAGAAGGAAGTGCTGAGAAGAGGTAATACGCCGAAGACTTGACCATTCTTGTTAGCTCAGGGCGCCACAGGATTTTTTTTTTTTCACCGGGAAGAGTTAGCTACAGGCAGTGTTGTACACGTTCCTCAAAAAAAGGAACAAAAGCTCGTTCCTCGTTCCTCCTGATTTTTGGAACGCGCTCCCGTTACAAGTTACAGCTGTGAAAAAGGAACTCGTTCCCGTTACAGTTTCAAAAATGGAACGTATCGTTACATATACGTTACATTTGTATTTTGCTAATTAATATATTTAGTGAAATCAAGCAGAGCTTTTTTTTATCTATCCCATTAGTAGTCAACATACGAGTCTGTATGTCGTTATGGAAGGGCAACAGGAGAATAAAACAAGCGGAAGCAGGGTTTCATTTGTTGATATACTCAAGTTAAAAATCTCGGCTTTTAACCATATTCATGTTTGTAGTGGACGATTCAGACGAGCCGAATGTACTTTTACCCAACATTGTACGAGCGTTTTACAGCCTCACACGTTTTAATTGAACAAAGTCCCTTGTTCGAACTTAACAATAGTTGCTTCTTGATGTTGCTGTCCGCAAAACGAGCAAGTCGAGGACAGGGTAGGGCTTTTGGAAGGTCAGTCTTAAAATCTACAAATACTTTTTTGTAAGGTTGGCTTTGTTGTTCATTTTGAAGGTGGGGGACAAGAGAAGAAATAAAGGTGTTTTTTTTGTGTGTATCTTTTAAGTGACCAATGTTTGGGATACAAGGGTGCGTTCGATGCCTGGCAGTCTGTGATCTTGTAACTGTAGGTCTCGTTATGGAAGTTCACAAGTGGCTGTACTCGGCCTTAGATTTCTGGCTGTATGAGGATTCGTGGAACCAAAGGAAGTAGCGGACTTTGAAACAACACTCTTTCTTTGTCTTTTCCTACGACTAAAAGTCTTGCTTTTTGTACCGCGTTTCGGGCACTCAAAAAATATTCAATGTCCACCAGCTCTCCTGCACCCGAAAGTGTTAGCAAGCGAGGACCACACAAAATAATCCATAAGATTAGTAGCCAAAAAGGTAACGAGATCCTGCAATTCGTAAAGATATTGTTTTTGTACTTTCAAAATTTCCCTGTTCGAAATAAAATAAAAATTACCCCACTGGACGAAAAAAGGAACGCCGTTACTCTTTCCGTTCCAGTAAAAATGTAACGCGTTCCCGTTCCAGTTCCAGCGATGCAAAATGGAACGGCGGCGTTCCTTCGTTCCTCCTAAAAGAAACGCGTTCCTGGAACGCCGTTCCTTGGAACGCCCTTCCGTACAACACTGGCTACAGGTCAGGACGGTTGAAGCGACGTGCTCGCTGTCCAATCAACAGTCAATCTTGCACCACGTGATCACACTTTTTGTGCATAATATCGAACAGTGGGTGTGCTCAGACGATAAAAGTCAGGCTATTTATTTGTCCAGCGAGAAAGAAGCTTCAACCGCTCCTTCAGCTTATCGGTGAACGGAGCTGCCCGGCCTGAGAGCAATAGGTCTACAAAGAGGCATAAAGACGGTCGTCCCAAGGACCCATGTTCGGCGTCGATGTTGAGTGTCCTCTAGGTCCCACGTATGGTGCATTGTAAACGACGTTAACACGTTTTCCGAATTAAAGTTGGGGATCTTCTTTCTTTAAGGAACAGATAAAGGAAGAGCTCCGGGTGAACTTTGGAATTTTTTTACAAAACGAGTCGCTACCCTGCTTGGGGAAGGGGGAAACCAAAGAGGTTAAAGAAGTGGAAGGGAGATGGGGAAACGAAACAGGTCATTAAGGGGATAAGACTCAGACAGGCGATATTTTTAGTTTCCTCTAACGTATTTTACCTTTTACAGATCGTCGGCAAGTCATGTTTATATCAGGAAGTTTAAGAGCTCTTTCTAAGCAAACTTAACTTTTGCTCGGGGCTCACCGTGAATAAGTAGTGGTGTAAGTCAGAGTCGGCAAAATTACTTTTAAAAATAATTAAATTACATTCCTACTTGCTTCCCACAAAAATTCACAAATGTAAATAAATGCATTGCATATTACTTTCCACAAAAATTCACAAATGTAATTAAATTACATTATAAATTACCACAGTGATCGCATTACAATACAATTGCTTTTAAAAAGTAATAAAATTACTTGAAAATTACTTTTTAATCACTTCAAGCAATAATTTGTGCCAACTCTATTGTCTACTATGCTGCAAGCAGTTCTCATTGGACTCATTGTTTCCTTGCATTCCGTGAGCTCCGTCTGCTTTGACGGGATTTCCATTATGTCTGGACACATTTCTGGTGTGCGAGCAAAGTGTAAAGAACCCAAAAAGCTTTTGCACATAAACTGTTATGCCCATCTGTTGAAATCTGGTGCTCGTTGTCATGTCGGGAGCAGAAAACATGGATTGTAAAAGCTTGGCCTGCTGGGCAAGTTGGTCATTGACATTCATATCAAAATAGCGCAAAAATACGCGACAAAAAGACGAAGCACACAGGAGAAGCGTTTGTCCAGTGTGCTTCTTCGTCTTTTTGTCCTGTCTTTTTCTTGCTATTTTTGATATGAAAGCAGAACACAGAAGGTTGTTTTATTTCTTTGGCAATGTGCAACTTGCATACAACTTCATTAAAATCCGATTTGTGCTTCACGCTGTCTTGAGCAAATTTGCCAAACTGTCGGAGCTAAGCTAAAAACTCCAAGTCTTTATCTACGACAAGATGGATCCGTCGTGCTGAAGCTGTTAAAGGGTAACTGCAAAGAAAAAATAGTGTATCTTTAAACAGCCTAATTGGGACAAGCATGTCACAAAAGAATTTTTCCGCCAAAAACAAAATTTTTTACATTAATATTTATTGCGCGAGACTGATTTTAGTTTGCGGCTATTTCGTCTGTTTGAAATCTCGCGCCACAAAGTTGGTATTAAACGTCACGTAGTGGCTGCTATACGTCACGGAGTGACGTATAACAGCCACTCCGCGCGCCTCGAAAGAGCGGGACTTTCAAATGTGGAGAAGTTGTGACCCCGGCTAAATTCCGTCCTGTGGCGTACATATTGCTAGAAAACATTTGTTTTTTCGCGGAAGATTTGTTTTGTGACATGCTTGTCCCAATTAGGCTGTAGGCTGTTTAAAAAAAACACGTTTTTTTATTTGCAGTTACCCTTAAGGCCTTTCCTGGAAATTACACTGAACTGTCCAGTGTTGTCATCATAGGTCGAGAACGCCACGAAGGAGCCAGAGACCAGAGCAAAATGCATTATTTGCCAATGGATACGCGCTGACTTTGTGTTCTGCGTGGAAAGAGCTCACCCTGTTCTACAGCTTATCTTGAAGGTTAGCCGAGTTCTCTAGCACCTAAAATTCATCTCACTTATGCATTGGATGCAGTACGTTCTGCAAAAAAGGAGGCTAGATGGAACAGTTTTTGATAAGATAATTGCGGAAGGTTCACACAAGAGACTTCTGATCTCGTATGTGCCATGCTCAGTCTCCTGAGCCTGTCTCCGGGGGCCAAAGACCGAGTCCTATTTGTAGGTTCTTTGAAGCAGATCCTGACAGCTTGTACGCTGAAATGAGGCTCCTCAAGTCTCCGACCAGCAAAGAAAGAAACACACATCAGACCGCACGTGACCGACTGGAATCCTTCAGGGGAAGTAGGCTGGTCTCAAATGTATTTAAGCATTTTTCTCGCATTCTTAGGTTTTTGTTTTCGCAATACCTGTTACCAGTTGCTCGTGTAAAAGAATCCTGCTCTTTGTTGAGCAGAACATCGCAGCGTCTGTTAGTTTTTATGATATTTTTAAGCACTTTACGACCAAAACACGCAAACGTTTGCTGTGCAAGTGTATTTCTGGTTGGTCACATAAAACTTTTGATGTGCCAAAAAAAAAAGAAGAGAAAGCATAGGAGGAGGAGTGTTGCGTTCCGCAGGACATGCCCTCGCATTAAACTAAATGTCAGGAAATTCGATCTCCTTTTTTTTTTTTTTGGTAATACTTTTGAACAGTCACTGACAGCTGAAAAGGCGCAGGTGCAGCGAGTCCCACTTATTTTCGCAGCCAATGACGTTGCAGTAGCATCGGATGCTCAAGAACGAATTGCGAAGCAGGAAGCGTGAACATAAGAAGTAATCCTTAAACCGTCAGAGACAAGAAAGGCTTTTCTCCAGATTTCGTCAGTCATGTTTCCCCGCTTCGTTGAGAATACACCTCCGGCGACTCTGAAGAGTCGTTATACTGAAGGCGCTCGAAGGAACGGCAGTGTTGTGCTTCAGGAAGGGTTGGTGAATCTGGGATTCCCCTCTCTCTGTGTTCTCTCTACTTCTAAAGTTCTCAGTTGACAATGGGTTCTGTGCCTTCACGCGTTGGCAACCCCCGGGTTTGCAATCGGCTCGTACACAAATTCGAGAAGGTTCAGTCGACAGACCTTATTGTGTTCGCAGGGTGAAGGACATTCCCGGCTGCAGAGATCGACTGACGTGTTCAGCATTAAACGCTGATATACTGTTCTACTGTTTAGTTGTTTTTTCGGGTTTCTCATCTGCCATTGTTGCAATAGACGCCTTCTCAGGTTACAATTCAAACTAGGATGTTTAAACGGTGTTGTACACGTTACTCCTCAAAAGTAAGGAAATACAGTTATTCGTTAGATGGTCATAAAAGTAACTAAGTGCGGTACTCGTTCTTTATCTAAAAAAAGGAACTAAATAGATTACTCGTTACAGGAAGAAGTAACTAGGTGGAAGGAACTCGTTACTAGTAACGCGTTACGTACATGTCTGCTTTCAGCGCACAACCAATTTTGTGGCGACAAAGGTCACGCGAGGAAAAGGGGGAATGCTGTAGTCAGTGAACCTGAGTGAACTGTATCTGGGGGAAAAGAAGAAGTGATTTGGGAGAGGAGATGGCATCGGCGAGATTAAGAGGCATTGGCAAGAGAGAAGGCTTTCGAGTCACGTGACTTGAAAAGTGTGACTGGTGGGACATGGGGTTGTACGTGCAACTATTCCAAGCGAATTGCTCATCTATCTTCTATCCGCGTGTGTGCGCGTCTGTGCGCTTTTTCCCGAGAAAACGAGTTGGCTCGGAATTTGTTCGCGGTTCAACTCTTCAGGCATTCTGTAGGTTTTGATCAGAAAGAAAGGTCACTGAGAGGATGAGAACAACAGTGCCTTGTGCACGTTAAGTGCCTCAGGCTAGCGGTCGTACCGCACTGACCTCATTTCTCACCTACATCTGAGACACCAGACCCCCATGGAGGCTGGCTAACTTCAGCCTGTCCAAACATGCGTACAAGATTTTCCCTGAAAAGGGCTTCTGGCCGGTTTCACTTTCAGTATTCGCGCGAATGGCGCGTGATTTGCTCGCCTTGCGAAGCGACGAACATGCGCCTGCTGAGCTGAGGAGCTCGAACGCTGCCCTGAGGACTTGTCAATATTGGAATGATGTATACATTCGCTAACACTTGGGTCTCTCGTGAGCTTTGAGCGTTCACGCGCAGCCAAGGGCGGCGGCAGACAACGAGCGCTCGCTGGAGGCTGGTCATGTAAAAACGCTGTTCTCAACCTGTCGATGACTACATACAGTTCACGACGGGTCGCTATCGTTTCGTCGAAACTCGTTTCGTTGAATAACGTTCCCTCGATAACTTTCCATGGACACATATTTCGTCGACACTCGTTACGCGAATTGCACCCTGTAGGGTCATTTCGTCAGGCATCTATCACCAGGGTGTGCGTTAACCCACGCCCCCGCCTGCGTTAACGCCGCTTCGCGGCGACAGTTTGCGGCGGCTCATTACAAACATGCTAACCCACCAGACCGACCAGCACACGCTGCTTCGCGGCGACAGTCTCGTGCAGCGTATTACAGAAAAAAGCGAAACTGAGCTGTCGATGAAACTATTTGTAGATGAAACATCGCGTGTCGACGAAACGATCTGTTCATGAAACGTCGTTTAATGAACTGCTTGCCACATGTTCACGACAGTTCCTCACCGCTTTGTCTTCTGATTTCGTTGCTGCCATGCAGTTCTCGGTGAGGCGGTGCCACGTTCAGTTCGATTTGGTTGGGACTTATATACCCGAAGGTAATCCCGTAAGTTGAAAACAGTATATATATATATATATATATATATATATATATATATATATATATATATATATATATATATATATATGCATATATATATTTTTTTTTTGGGGGGGGGGGAAGGGGGGAGTGAGAGAGACGGCGGGGCAACAGCGCTATCAGTGTTGCCAGAAAATGTGTATATTATTTCGTTGTTTTTGTTCTTGTTGTTTTCTGTATTCTTTCTTTAAGAGCGTTTAAACCGTCTAATTAAAGACCGAGCACGCCCAAAGCTGTACATTTCGGCTATCTAGCAGCCTCTTAAACCACACGACGGATCTCCGTTCATCCCATTGAAGAAGTCAAGCCGCCAGTGTGGCGTGCGTTTCGTGCGTTTTTCTTTTTTTCTTTTTCTTTTTTTTTTGGGCCGCTTGCTACGTTTGTTCTCGGAGCCGATCAGAGGTCGGTGGGAAAGTCCTACAGGCGGTGAGAGAAAAGACAAGGGAGAGAGAGAGAGAGAGAGAGGAGGAGAGAGAGAGAGAGAGAGAGCGCATCCGCCACAACGGGCGGTGCAGCCCGCGGACACCGCTTGCGCAATCCGTCGTATCTATCACCCGCAGTCGTACACGAACCGTTTCATATTCCACGCCGCAGCGGCGGCCGCTCTCCCAGAACTCCCCTGCGACCCTCGGCTTCGTCCTTGTCGGGGGGGGGGGGGGCCTGCCGCGCTCTCTCGTTTTAATTTCGCCGCAACTTCCTCCCTCGCCCGCCTCTTTCATTTACGGCCAGAATTTGGGTCTGGTGGTGGCCGCGACGGCGGCGGCGGGCAGGCGGGCGGCGACGTGCGAGCCAGTCTCCCCAAAGCTGCCGAGGAACCGGTTGTTTGGCGGGGTGTCGCAACTCGTCCTGGGACCCTCTCGTCGCTCGTGTGGCGGACACCGCTGGCGTCACGAGGGCGACCGAGCTTCAAGCCGGGCCCACCCTCGGACTCGCCGCGCACCGGCCACTACAACCGCTACCTCCTCGGTACATTTATTTTTACCGATGTAGTAAGGGCCGGGACATTGGAGTCCCACGAGTCCAATATGCCGCTGTCTAATTCTTTTTTTTTCTTCCGAGGAAAGAAAACAATATTTCCTCTAGTCTGCTGCGGATTAAGAATTGCGGGACTAGCCCTTCCCACAAAGGTCTCTACTCGCCACGATTGGTAGTTTCCTCTCCAATCTCTTCCTCTCCAGCGTTTGTTTCACAAAAGTGGAAAATTGGAGGGCTTTGTGTGAGAAGCCTGTCTCACTTTTCTTAACAGTCTATTTTTCTTCTTCTTCGTTTTGTCAAATGCCCGCGCGTCTACCTTCTCGACGAGCGAGCGAAGCAGCCAACGTGGCCTAGGACACATCCTGACCGATCTGTGTACCCTTTGCGCAGATATACGTATATGTGCCATGGCAGATCTCGCTTTTGGATGACGTTTTCAGGAGCCCCTGTCCGTGTACGCCACGCAATCCGAATGGCAATCATTGCTTCTCCTCGCAAACTTTTATCCACTGATAAGGACGATACATTTAACACCGCTATCACTCTTACCAGATGGTGAAATTCGCCACCAGATTTTAGAAATCTGGTGAAATTCTTCTGCCTTCGGTTTCCCGATTAGTGGAACACTACCCCAGACAAAATCTGGTGACATCTGGGCGCCTCGTGACCCCGAGCAACTGAAAGCGCTGCCGGTGCCGCATGAAAGTCGGCAGCTCGTGCTGGCGCAAGCCGCCGCTCTCTTCAAGTAGGGCCGCAAAGCCCCAGAGCCACACATTCCAGAAATCAAATAACAAAAATTGTTGAGACAAAAAGCAACGTGCCAGGGTTACTCTAGCAGGCACACTGTTAAAAAACGTCGCGTCGAATTACGGCAAAAAGCCCCACTAACTCTTGATGCGAGCTATAATTCATAAATCTTCCGTAACACCACTAAAGTCGTAGTTAACAGAAAGCGTTTCCATAACCGTAGAGCAAGCACACGGTTATAAGAGTACAGCATGTAATTGCAGGACTGAAACCGTATATGAGACCCAAAGTATCTGAACCATCAAGCATTCTCACGGTATAAATATTTTTACTGAAATAAAGTAAGTGAACCATAAAGTATTAGTGGTAGTGCTGATGCTGTAACTTTTATGAACCAGCCTACAAAATTATAAATGCAAGCAATACCACTATCGGGTCCCTAAACGATAGATAAATCAACTAATCAATTGCTAATATTTTATCAAGTTTACACTGAGTATTAGGAAGTTTTCTTAAATTTTACGCAAACATTTAGGTTTTCAGAACAACCGAGCGATTAGTGTGGTGTGTTTGCAAAGGAGAGAGCAAAAGCAAAATAAGCTTTGGAATTCAACAAAATAAGATTAATAAAAAAGGTAGAAGTAAAGTCCTCCCTTTGTTGCCGTCAAAAAAGCTGGAAAAAAAGTCTCACATTTTTTTACCTTTTCTAAAGCTCTTACCTTCATAAAACTTTCTTCCATTGAGGCTTCTTGTCGTGCAGCTTCCACTTAGTATCTGAAACAAATATCAAGTCGACATGTGGCAGATTTTACAGAAAATGTCAAGTGAAACAGCCTTGTGAGTGAATTACTTGAAGTAAGAGCTTACTCGCCAACATAAAAAAAAATACGCAAGTGAAGTTCCGTATTTGTTGCCATTAGAAAAATTGAGGACAAATATTTATTTTCATTTAGTCGGTTGGTAAAGCCCGCCAAGCATCTCACGCAAAGTAAAGCTCATAGTACTCGCCTTGTTCTACTTCAGTCCAAAAATGTTGATGTCACTGGCAAACTTCAGTGCCTTGCATCTTGCTGCTTTATGCGCGGATTCCTGTCGTGCGGCTTTTACACGTTATAGTCCCCGGTATCTGAAACATATATCAGATCGGCATGTGACACATTTCACATGAGAGAGTCAGATGTGAAATGGCCTTGAGAGTGAATGACCTGAAATGAGAGCATACTCGCATATCAGTGAACCTAAAATGCACTAGTGAAGCTTCCCGTTCGTAGCCATTATAAAAGTTAAAGACAAAAACATATTATGATTAAGCCAGGTGGTAAAGCTCATCAAGCAAAATAGCAAAATCTTGCATATACTCACATTGTCCCACTTTAGTAGTTCGAAAATGTTGAGGTCGCTGGCAAACTTCAGGGCCATTGATCTTGCTGCTTTCGCTGTGGATTCTTGTCGCGCAGCTTTCCCATGGTATACATCCAGGTATCTTGAAACAAATACCAGGTCGTCATATGACAGATTTGATAGGATAGGACGTGAAACACCCATGCAAGTGAGTGACTTGAATGAATGAATTGAAAGTAAAACACGAAATAGCACTAACATGGCTTGTTTGAGCTATCAGTGTTGTTCCTGCACAGCTTCAACTACTCTAGAGAAATTGTTCAACACACTCGAGCAAGAAAAACGACCGTGAGTAGCAATGAATATTTTCAATAAAACGTTTTCACTTTCAATTGAAAGGCTTTTTCACAGTAGAGTTGTTAAGTTGGGAAATTGGCACATTCTCTCACACTATTGATAGTATGGAAAAATAGTTAGCTCATCTCAAGCACCATAAGAGGTAGAATAAATTTAAATGAAGACCTTCTTGAACTACAGACACGCCTTCACCAAATGTTTTTTTCTTAAAGCAGATGCACACAAAACAATGAGATTGTGCAACAATAAAATATCAAGATTAAATTTTTACATGCATATGTTACACAAAACAATAATTAAATATACATTCCAGGTGTATAGAATAAATCTTAAGAGCAGCAGTTAATGAGAACTACCAAAGAGAGCTCAGCATCAAAAAATCACTTGGGACCAATTTGTTCAAGTTTAAATTTGGGGCCATTTCGTCCGAGACAATTTTCACGGGGATTTTATTTATTCTTTTATTAATACTACTAATCCTCATTGGAGGATTTTTGTAGGGTGGTACAAAACGCAGATGAATAGCCGTATTGCAGAAAAAACAGTCATACAGAGGGTAAAAATATATCAAACAAACGGAGTGGATGAGACATGGTATTTGCACATCATGAGCGCTTCGACATCATTCATGAACTATGTTAGCGAGCTAGCGCGGACAACGTGTCCGGGCAAACTGTTCCATTCCTGGACTGCTAGCGGGAAAAATGAAGATTTAAAGCAATTATTTTTAGTTTGGAGCTCCCTAAATAATTTCCCATGGTTTGAACGGGTTTCTCTTTCATCGTGGGGAATAAGGTACTTGGATTTTTCTATTTTAGTCAAGTTATTGGCTATTTGGTAAATTAGTTTCAATCTCGTGAGCTTAGCTCTTTTTTTCTAATTGCTGCATGCCGAGCACTCTACACAGCTCATCTGGTGAATCCCGCGGGCCAAACTTATTAGTAATGAACCTTACAGTGAACCTCTGTACTTTGTCCAATTTTTGTATGTTAGTTTTTGTGCAGGAGAACCAAACAGGGCTGGCATATTCAAGCACAGGCCGAATAAGTGTCGCGTAGGCCAACAGTTTGGTTTTGTGCGGGGGCATTTTGTTCTGGACCGTGTTGTCCGGGACGATTTTGTCCTACAGCCTGGATAGACTGATGATAGAGATCCAAGGCTGAGGAAAATGAAAATGACAAACAGCTCAGAAGTCTAAAACACAGTTGGCAGCAGCAAACGCTATGGTGTCCACCCCATTAGTTACTTCTCCACCATCTTCAGACTCTATAAGAAATAAACTGCCTTCAACATATCAAGTCAAAGAAATTTAACAATACGATGTTATTATCTCTACATCTGTGGGATCCCATGGAAGGTTTTAATTAGTTTAGTAAAAAGTGCATCGTTTTGTAAGACTCGATCAATCCAGAAAAAGTGGGAGGGAACCAAGACTCTGTTGTGTGGCCGTTTTACTGCAAAAAGCTTTTCGCTTTGTACGCGCTCCATCCCCGAAAGAATATAAATTCTCAGGTTCAGAGTATGATTATGCATTGCAAATGACTTTCAGTACAAGTACACTTCAACTAGTGAACGATGACTGAGATATGGGTAATGACAGAAGCTTGCACAGTTCTTTTGTCATTTAGCAGCAAGCTTACAATCTTTTACTGCTAAATACTTTTAGAGCTACAATCTTCAAATTTTATTTCAGTGTCTTTTTTTTTAATTCCTTCATAGATGTAGCATTGCAATGTTCTATTCAATATTCCTCCAAAGTAACTTGGAATTGACCCCAATTTGGAAGGATACTCAAGTTGGCCAATTTTAGTTAGAGTTTCTATAATATTCAGAACCAAACTGAAACTCAGCGGTGAGTGTGCTGCATAAAGCTATTCTTTAGAAAATATTCGGACCAAAAAAGCACGGCGTATTTCTAGATATAATACCTTGGCCAACCATTAATATTATTAATGCGAAAGCATTAAAGGGCAACTCCGCGTAATTCCGAAGATTTCGGGATAATCAGTGATTTCCCATCAAAAAGCCCGACTAAAAGACATTACGTCACTTGCGTCGAGAAAAATGGGATATATATTTTTAAATCTAATTTTAAACACGAGTAGAAATTGAAACCGACACTTCGGCTCCGTCCGGCAACATTGTCCTCGGGCCGCCAAGAGCATGGCTATCACGTGGTACGAGATGTCACGTGATTCTCTACGCAACAACGGGCGGGATTGGGGCGGGCGTGTGCGAGGCGCAAGTGTCGTCCGCACCGCACTCTTCGCCACATTTTTGTGTCTACGACATTCGATGACGTCTGAGCAACTGCAGCATAAGCCTGAGCACGTAGTGCCCGTAGTGTGGGCCCAACTCTGAAAGACAATAATCACAAACGGTGAGACGACGACGGCGGTTGTGACGCGGGAGACGGCGGTAACGGCGGCGGGGCCACGGCTGGGCGGCCGGACGACTCCCAAGAAGCGCGCTGCGCAGGCGCGAGAGGAAACGTTGCTGACGTCCCCTTGGCCTTAGAAGTAAAAACAAGCAAAAGGGGGCAATGGTGATGACGTTTAGCTCAACGTTCGCTCCGCCCACGCCGTAGCCTTGACTGTGCTGTTGGTTGCTTCTCAATTCGCCCACTCGAGTCAGCCGATTTCGGCAACTTGGTGAATTGCAAAGTTTGTCGGACCGTTTAAGAAACATTTAGACAGAACTACGTCGTAATATTTGACGTGTGGTTTCCCTAGGTGATACTGAAGAGGACTGCATTGTTTTTTCAAGAACAAAAGTGAAGTGGAGTTGCTTTATAAAGCCCGGTTCACACAGTTGCGTTTGACTGCGTTTGACTGCGTTGCGGCAGCGAGACACCAGGACATCCCTGCTGCTTATATCGCGTGCCAAGAAGATTCCTTGAATTGGATTCCACGCTTCATACGAAGCACAGATGTGCCGGTGACTCGCTTTCGGTTCTCGCCGCAACGCAGTCAAACGCACTCAAACGCAAGTGTCTGAACCGGCCTTGACTGTCCCATGTGGAGCGCAGCCTGCGTTTTCCGTAACCGCGAAAAACGGCAGATAAATTTTCTCCGACGGCTCTTTAAATGGCTGCGACGCGCAGTTCCAAGGGCTGCGGCGCGTGGTTCCAAAGCTTTGCGGAGGCCCGGAGGGAGGTTGGGGGAGGGGGGGGGAGAAAGAACGGGAGTGTGCGCGTGGCGCGCTTGGCAGAGCGGGAGCCGCGTCAGGCGTGGCCGGACCGGGGGGGGGAGGGAAGGGGGAGAGGGAATTTTTACACATGCTGGAAGTTTTCTGTTTGGCTGATAAAATTGTCTAGCGGTCCGATAAAACGATCTATACAATCGATTGCCATTTTGATTAAAGCAGCAGCAATCTCAAGGGGACCAATAGCCATTTCTATAGACATATTGCTAAATTACCCAAGCAGCAAGGAGAATGCAGGGAATGGTGTTCCACGCGCCGCACGTGCTGGCGGCTGCAGCAGTAATTCACTTCCCTAAAACAAATTTCATCTTGCACGCGCGTTCGACAACGCTTTATTTTGATTATTTACTTCGAATATTTTACACTGGAAGGCGTGCGCGTGCGGCGCGTAGAACACCATTCCCTGCATTCTCCTTGATGCTTGGGTTGTTTAGCAATATGTCTATTGGACAAATCTCTATTGGGCCGAATAAATGTTCTATAGGTCCATCACCCATTGGTCCAATGGAAATCTCTAATGGTCATATACAAATATATATTGAAAATTCTGCTAGTGATTGCAATAAGACGTAACTTTTCTAATTTTTTTTTTTTTGTGTTCGGATATTTTTGCAATAGGGCATTACCTAGCTGAGGAACGAAGATGAAGGCGGAAATCAAGCTCAACGCTCCGATTTGCTCAGAATAGCATTTCTTTTTCTGGTGTGCGGGTTTATCTTACCTTTCTTACTTGGTGAACCTTTGATTTAAATACAAAATAAATGCACATAGAAAGCATCAAATAGTAAACAAACGATAAATACAAAATATTTTGGAGATTACTTTTGCGGGGAATAATAATAATAATAATTTTATTGCTTGAAAAGAAAAAAGGTACAAAGTATCAGGCCTGCCAAAGCCACATCGGGCTTGTCTGGCAGCGCCTGGCAGTCAGTGAAACAAAACCGCACAGATATAGTCAACAAAAAAATGAAACACAAACAAAACATAACATTCTTTAAACAATATTAAAAACTAATACTTCTCAAGGCTTTTTTAAGCTTGTATTTTGTTGTTATATTATGAATTTCAGAAGGAAGTTTGTTGAAGATTGCTGGCACGTAATACTTACGAATTCGTTTTCCAAATTTTGTTGAGCATCGAGGTATACAATAAGGGTGTTTGGGCCTAAGACAACGCGACGGAATGTACGGGGTTTTAAATTGGCTAGCCCAATAGTGCCTGTGAACAATAGTTTGTATCAGAAGCGAGCTAAAGTTAGGAAAACCCAATATTTTAAATACATCGACATCCTTCTCTAGGCACAGGTCATATGAAATATTTTTTAACAAAGAACGTAAAAGGCAGTTAATTCTATCTTGCCAGCGAAGAGCACAATGACCGTAAACAGTCACACCATACCGGAGCACACTATATACAAGAGCATGAACAACAGCTTTTCGTACCGAAAGAGGCATATAATATCGGATATTATACAACATACAACATACTGCGCGAAGTTTCTTACAAACATGCAAAATATGAGAATTCCAAGCAAGGTCGCTATCAAAAAACACGCCAAGGTATTTCACAGAAGATGTATATTTTACAGGTATACAATCACAAGGCAAACAGTCTGTCGTATGCAACAATAAAGAACAAGTTAGTGAAACCTTTTTTAAAGGACTGTGGAAACAAATAAGTTGAGTTTTAGAAGCATTAATTAAAATTAAATTAGCTGCAAACCAGTCCATAGCCTTAATAGCCGCAGATTGCAAAGCAGAGATAGCTTCTAAATAGTTAGACGCTCTGGCTAACAGGACAGTATCATCGGCATACTGGAATAAAGAAATCGGTTTCATTAGGAAAAAGAAACATTAGGAAATCGGTTTCATTAGGAAATCGGTTTCATAAAGAAAAAGGTTTCATTTACATTATCATAGAAAAACTGCTCTGATTTAAATCACGATTTAGGTTATATTGACTTTTGTTTTCAGCCCTGACCTAAACTGTACAAACCTTTCTCACAATGGCTCTGACCTTAAGAGACTTCCTTTTGCAATAAATAACAAAACCATAAAAAAAATGATTTGGAGGATAGACGACAATACAGGAACATACCGTCCAGAGAACTTCGAGGCGACCTATAAACTATACTATTAGCTACCAGGACAGACCTTGTATACATTGAAGGGGAAAACTAAATCGCCCCTCTATAACCTGTAGATGCGCGAATCAAAGATTCTTAGAGCATAAAACAAATGTAAAGATTAACGCGAGAAACTCAGAATTAGCAAAACATACAGAGGAATGAAACAATTGCAGTGCTTTTTGGTCAGAAACAAAAGTTGTACACAATCAAATTATATAAAAAGGGTCGTAAGAAAAACAATGAGATAAAAATCCAAAAGAAATACTATATTCCAGGCCTCGATACAACTTGGCAACAAATCTAAGAAATACCTTGGAATCAAAAGTTCTTTTTGTTGTTTTTATGCATTTGTATTTTAGATGTCACTTCAGGGCTGTTTATACTCCAACGTCTACGGATGCAACGCGCGCCAGCGCAAAGCGACATTCGTCGGCCACTACGTCGCGCCACGACGCTCCGGAAGCGTCCTAACCACTGTGCTTACAGTCCAGCGCGGCCCAGCGCGGCCCAGCGCGTCCCAGCGCAACCCAGCGTGGCCCAGCGCGGCCCAGCGCGCCACGACGAACTGCTCCATTTTGCGCATGCGCGTGTCCATAGCAGCCGCATCGTCTCGCGCAGCGTATTTCCGTTTCATGGTCGGTACCAGACATGTACGTAACGCGTTACTAGGAACGAGTTTCTTCTACCTAGTTCCTTTTTTCGGCAACGAGTAACGTATTTAATTACTGTTTTAGAAAATGAACGCGTAGCGTACTTACTTTAAAGGCCAAGTAACGACTAACGGTATTTCGTTACTTTTGAGCAGTAACGTGTACAACAACGTTTTAACAGCCTCGTTTTAATTCTAACCCGAGTATGCGTCTATTGCGAAAAAGGCAGATGGGCAACCCGAAAGACAACTAAACTGTATGACAGTACAGCAACGTATATTGTTGAACACGTCAGTCGAACTCTACAGCTGGGAATATATTTCAGCCAGCGAACACAACAAAATTCGTTACTTGAAGCTTCTAGAATAATGTACAGACCGAACGTAAACCCGGAGGTTGCCAACGGGTAAATTAAGGCACAGACCCCATTGTGAACTTCGAACTTTTGAAGCAGTCAACAAAAGAGAGAGGGAATTTTAGAGTCACCACCTCTTCCTGAAGCATAGCACTGCCGTTCATTGGAGCACGTCAGTAGAATGACTCTTAAGCGTCGCCGGGGATGTATTCTGAATGAATCGGGGAAACATAACTGACGAAAACTTGGAGAGGCAGCTACTGCTTATGTGAAACAACTGCTGAAAAGAAAACTATATATATAAACCATGAAACAAAATCAGTCGTGTATTTGGTCGTGGTATTTGGTTGAGAATCGGTAACGAGGAACGTATTTAGTGACTTTTTGTGCGAGTAACGAGTAACGGTATTTAGTTACTTTTTAGGGTAACGTGTGCATGTCTGGCAGTGGCGGTCCGAGACATTGGTTTTAGGGGGGGGGGGGGCGAAATTTCTGCTTAAATAACAAAAAAAGAGACATTATACTTTTAAATAACAAAAAAAAAAGAGACATCACACGCAACCCTGAAAACACGGGCGCAATGGTGTAACAGTGGCGCCATCTAGGTACTGTGTAAAGAACTAGCGAAACATTTAAATACTACAGTTGGCAGCTAACGGCCGAGGGTCTATTTACACCATATTCATTTTGCCGAAATTAGATTTCAGAGAGCACACACGCTCCAGTGAGTCTGCTCTTTTTAAAGGGGTCTTCTTCCCTACGTCCCTATGTGAAGACATCGTCCGAGCTCACAGATCCTCCAATCAAGACCGACTGTGCTCTCCTTTTGCTTGGCTGTAAAATAGAAACAAATTATAAAAAGCGATCGATTTGGGGGGGGGGCGGTCGCCCCCTTCGCCCCCCCCCCCCTCCCCTTAGGACCGCCACTGATGTCTGGTCGGTATTAATCATGCGATCGGCCGGTGTGGTCCGTCTATGTCGTGTGGTCATGCTTCGAATCAGCGATTTCGGGCAGCGGTTATAAGTTTGAAAACAAGAAAATGGCGGGGATAACGAGTGCAAACCAGCATTTATTTTCTCCAAAATGTCACACGAATGTCGACGGAAACAAAAAATCACAATATCGTGTCCGTCGAAGCTAGCCGCTTGGCAGGTTCACCGTAATCGTATCATGCGACTCCGGTGAGTCCGCCGGGATACTTTGATGGAAGCGATGCACTCGATATTCCACAGCGACCTCTTTCTGACAGATGGCCAGTGTGCTATCATCATAGCTAGCCTTTCACGTTGACTCAAAAACTAGCACGGAAGGCAGATTACGATGCCTAAGTTACGGAATGTACGTGTTCGAAATTGTAACCTTACAAAAATCTTTAGTTGAATCCTTTTGAATTTCTGTTGAAAATTTTCTGGAATCGTATTGAATTTTTTAAAAACGTTTTTTGAGGTTTTTTAGAGCTTATTTTGACAACTGACTTAACTCCTAGGTAAAATTGGCCACTTAAATTTTTTAGAATTCCTTCTTACATCAATTTTGTTGAATTCTTTTTGCCGGAACCGTAGATTAACGTTAAAAAATACACTATTTTTTTGTAATATATATTCTGGATTTTGTTAGGAAATAGAGTTCCGTTGTACATACACATCCCCCAAATACACACTAGAAATGAACACAAACACAAACACCATGAAGCACTCGACACCAGAATCACAGTCCTGGGGCCCTAATCTGGACCAACGTTACTGAAGCAAGCTCGGTTTCACAGCTCCACCCGAGACGTGGGCTCAGTGGCGGTCACGAGAACTAGCAGCGCTGCAGTCGAGTCTTACTTCCGGATTGTCTAGCCCGCCAAGTTTGATTAGCAATACTTGAGCTTGGGCGAGTTGGTGATTCCTACTAACCAGGCACGTAGCCAGGATTTTGTTTCGGGGGGGGGGGGGGGCCGCTTATGACAAACTGCTGTATGAGGGGGAGGGGGAGAGGAGGTTTCAGCAAAATGGAAGATTTGGGGGGCGGCCCGGAGCCTCATGCCCCCCCCCTGGCTACGTGCCTGATACAAACACTTCACAGCGCAAAGAAACAGACGCACACAAAAATAAATTTCAAACACTCAAAGAAAGAACTCTCACGCTAAGCGGACTCTCAACTCTGTGGTGTATTAACTTCATCTTCATCTTTTCTTTCTATTATACGCATGGAAGTAAAAAAAGGAAGAAAAGAAAAAGAAAAGAAAGCTCTCAACGCGGTGGTAGTAGACGAGGCGCGAGACAGGGAAGCAAGATCCGACTGCAGCGCCGCTAGTTCTCGTGACCGCCACCTGGGCCGCTCGTTTCCGCAGGCGAGAATATGGAGCTGCGAAACTGAGCGTGCTCCAGTAACGTTGATCTGGACACTTGGCGAGAAACTCGGCGAGAAATCTGGCGGCCGTGACTGGCTAACGCCGCACTTGACCTTGGCGCCCGCCAATCAAAGCCGGCGCATTTCTCGTCGACTTTTTCGCCAAGTGTCCAGATTAGGCCCCCTGTTAACTACTCCAAAGCCTTATATAGCCTACATATTGAAAGTAATCATTTGACCGGTGGCCACCTCACCACTTATTAAGGTTCCAAGTGTCCGATCCCCTTCTCGGGAGTCTGTCAAAGGAAAAACACTGCTTCGAAGTTCGTGGACTCTATCTCTTACTGAAAGGCATTGATACAACTAAGAATAATTCGGCGCAGTCGCGAAAACAACATCCACAAAAAGAGCTTCTAGAAGAAATGTTATCGCTTTTCAGTGTTTACAGGCGAGAAAGAGAAGGGGGGGGGGGGGGGGGTTGGGTTGTTAGGTTAACGCGTTTCAGCGGTCCGTCCGGACGTAACGCTAGGCACAGCGAGCTTTTATATTACGTGGGACGTAATTTTAATTTTATTTTTGTTACGTAGGACGTGTTATCAGAACATTTTATTAAATAGAAACAGGAAAGGGAATGAAAAAGTCAATTGCCTTTGTCTTCTAATTCTAAAAAGAAAATGTATCCTAAATTAAAAGAAAAAGAAGTGCAAAGCAAACTACTATCATTTTTAGAACTCTTACAAATATGTCAACAGGGAAACATCTGAAGAAAATGTCTTTTCCCTTTCAAAATTTTCACAATTTTCTTCACAACTTGCTTACAAATTAAAAAATGTCCTCAATATTGTTAATGATAATTAAATATATATATATAATTATTATATATATTAGTTTTTATGAAATATTATAAAAAAACAATGCCAATAAGTTTTATTTTTATTTCTTTTTCAGAGAATAACCTACAAAAAAACGTCATTACAACTTCTTTTTAATTTTGTATAAGTAAGTTTAAAAAAAAATTTATTCTTTTTTTCCTTTTGAATTTTTTAGCAAATAACCTACAGGAAAACGTCACTACAACTTGTTTTTACTTTTTTTATAAATAAGTCTACAAAAAATATTCATTCTTTTTTACTTTTGAAGTTTTTTTTAGAAAATAACCCACAGAAAAACGTCATTACAACTCCTTTTAACTTTGTTTTATACATAAGTCTCAAAAAGTTACTTATTTTTCTTTTGAACTTTTTTTTTTTTACAATAATCCGATCTGATTGAATGTGAGGGTTGGTGCCTATTTCAGAAAAGGTCGTTCCAGTTGAGCTACATTGTCACGTGGCTGAAGCTGTGCCATTTCGTGGCAATTGGTTTTGTTGTCTTGAAAACCTCAATAAAACATAATTCCATAATTGAGGAATACACGAAGTCAAAACAGAGAGCATAATTGCATATTCGACAACTTTTTAAAGCGCAGCTCTTTGGCGCCCGTTTCCGGCTTGAGCGGCGTCACCGTCGCCTCCGGCGTAACTGCGCGTTGCATTATGTGACGCTTTCCATAATGACGTCCCACGTGACGTCACGTGTGATGTCACGAGGGCCGCTAGTGACGTCACGAATGACGTCATGAAGGTCACGAGTGATGCCTCGACGAACCTCACGAGGGTCACGAGTGACGTCACGTTTGACGTCACGAGGAAGGAGGGAGGGAGGAGGAGGAGAGAAAGGAGGCGAGGGGAGAAGACGAGGAGAGGGTACGGAGGAAAAGAGGATACCCTCCTCCCCATACCTCCCCTTCTCCTCCTCAAGAACTGCGCTCTAATTCGGCATTACAGGGAATTAAAAGCGTCTTTCATTTTTATTTAAAAAAACACACAAAAAAACTAGACAATGTGTTCACATGATGGGCGTTTGCTTCAAGTGGTGAGCAATGGCCCCCAGGAAGTCCTCCACGGCCATGTTTCGCCAATTCTTATGTAGAAGGGTGATCATCTCGTTTCTTGCCGCTGTGGTCTTCTTCTGTAGATGAGGCTCCTGAATCCGGTAAATCGCCTCGAGCATGTCCTTTGTGAGCTAATGTTCGGAGGCTATGATGGTCAAAAACATCCTAAGCCCAGGATGTGCCCCTTCTCCCCCTTCCCCTCAACACGCTTAAAGGGCCCATGAAACGAATTTTGAGTTGGGATAAATCATTTTAGATTGAGATTTTACTAATAGCACTTCGTTCAGTGGGCCAAAAGAAAAAAGGTAGAAAGTCAAAAGCCTGACTTTCAGTGCGAAAATTTGAAAACACAGCGGACTATTTCGTAACTCCTCCCCTTCGTAAGCTCTATGCCTTTCCACTGTGATACATCCGCGGTCCCAAAAGCGCGTCATCGGGTCCAAACGCACGTCACACGAAACCGGACCTCACTTATTCCCTTCACCCCTAAGCTGATATTGTGATGGAAGCTCCGCGCTTGCTAGACCAATCAGCCGCCTCCCTTTCATCACCTGACCTCATTCTCTGCGCGTGGGTATGCGCGAGAGAGTGTATAATCATCTGGCAAAAGTGTGGCTAGCCCAACGAGCACGTAGCTTCCACAGCAGCAAGCTTCTGGGTGAACGGGATGGGGAAAGCAACTTTTGTGTGAATTTTGAGTGACGGGCCCATCTTCTAGGGGAGAATGGCTGTGCCCGGGTACACAAACGAGAGTCCGAGCAAGAAAGGACTCTAACCTTTCCGTATTCTTGAACTGTTTGGTACAATGCGTGATTTATGAGTTGAGGAGGAAAGCTAAACAAGAAAAAGTTGGAAACGCGTTTCATGAACACTTTGAGGAAGCGTGAGTGCCACCTGTCAACACTGTTTGGCCCTTAGTTAACCCTGATCCGTGACAGGTTGAACCGACCCCAGACTAAGGGAGAAGAGGGTGGAGCGCGAACGACCAGGCCGTTTGGAAAGCCTTTGCCTTGCCCGCGATGATGTGTATTTTCACACCTCTTAAGAAGATTGTCAGCTGGGCCCTTGTACTCGGGCTTCATCTGTTTATTACCCTACATAGAGATATAAACAAACATATGACATTTTTACCTGTCAGAGAAACCTAGATAACATATAGTTATGTCGCCGTGAGAAATCAACAAACCCAACCTGTCATATGAGGGGACAGGAAGGCGAGGGAACAGTTCTACCGCACCAGACTTGAGAAGTCGGCATCGTTCCCGTATTGCGCCTGAAGCCCTGTCTTCTGTAGTTGTCTGAAGACGTTCAGGTATAAATAAAAAAACAGCCGTGCAGCACGCCTGCTTGGAAGACCTGAGGCAGTGCGCTGATCGCTCCGATCTCGAGATCGGTTATTATGAATCCTGGGGACAGCACGGATCAGGGGTTTCCTCAGAAATGGAAATTAGGGGGTGTCTAAATTTTGAAGGGGGGGGGTCATTGACAATAGAGGAGTCGTTGCGAATTAAGCGGGTGCCTTCAGAAAACCAAGGGGGGGGGGGTGTACATCCTCCCCTCTAGAAGGTGTGTAGGGAAATCACTGGCACGGATCTCTTACGTCTGTAGATGAGGACGAGAGTCGGCATGTTGAAGCATTCATGCAGGGCGCACAGACAATTGAACAGAAAGAACGAATTCCAAAATGAATATAGCCTACATCAAAATTTTCTCCTCCACCAACTAACGGATGCAACTGTTGCACTTACATTAAACACGTGCGAGTAGGCGTCCTCTGTTCGTAAGTGTACCAGGCTGCAGGCGAACGGAAAAGAAATGATCCTACCTTGAAGTTCCTTGGCCCCGTACAACGTGTACAGCTGGTAAAACTTACACGAGAGGGTTTTAAAGGTTCCGTCGCATTGAATGGTGGTGGACTGAAACAAAACAGACACATATATCGATTGATGAAACATCAGTCACCGCGCTAGTCTCTTCGATACGCCTAATGTTTGTAAAATAGTCACCTGTGAAAGGTGCTTCAGACGTTCTGACGTAGCGAAGATCAGCATTCGCGTTCCGCGTGGAGAGGTATACCGTGTGGGCACCCTGGCGGCTCCGCACCCCAGTTGCCCGACTGCGAGGCAAAGGTGCCGTACTTTTCCCGCGTGGCGGCGACGTCACGCCAGCCACGCGCACATCGGATGCGCCGCCTTGATAAGGCAGATCAGAGGCGGCGCACGGGGAGTCGCTGACTGGACTCAGCCGCCGTTGGTAACAATGTTAATCGTCCTGTCCATGTCCCATTAAATGTAGTTTCTTGTTGTCGAAACCGTTGGCTCCGTGTTATTCCTCCGGGTCGGGTATGCAGCAAGGCAAACCGACCACAATGGCGCCCAACCGTGGTATGCTGCCCACTCGCAGGAATTTCACGGGGCTTGGTTTCTTCTTTCGGTAAGCCTTTTTCATATTCCCCGTGTTTCCTATCGTTGTTTCGTGCTTCCGTCACGTCCGCGTTTGTTGTTTTGGCGTGTTTCTGACTGTTTGTTTTGTGACCGCGGCAATAGTTTTGCGCGCTTGTTTTGGGTTTTGGGGGCGTTTCCTTTTTTTGTGCTTGCAGGAAGCCGCGATGGCCGCAGCGGCACAAATGAACCTGCTCACGAAGGTCACGGAGATGTGCGACTCCGTGATGCAGCGCCTGGCCCACACGCCTGGCCAGCAGGAAACCCCACCGCGAGAGCCCCGACCACACTTGACGGTTCCAGTCTACATGGGGTACGACGACGTCAAGTCCGTGGCAGACTTCCTGGGCGAGCTGCAGACGTACCACCTTGCCTCCGGTGCCTCGGAAGCCTTCATCGTGGAGCGGATTGTCCCGCTGGCGTTGCAAGCCAGCGCCAGGTGCTGGTTGGGGTCCCAGGCCCCCTTCACCTGCCTGGCGGACTTCCAGACAAGGCTTCGAGAAGAGTTCCTGCCTGCAGGCTACGCAGCGCAGATTCTCCGAGAGCTCGAGGCAAGGACGCAGCACCCGGACGAAAGTCTGGTCCGGTACATTCGGGTCATGCAAGAGCTCTTCAAGAGGGCGGACCCGAAGTCACCGGAGTCGGACAGAGTAGCTCGGGTCAGAAGACAGTGTCACCCAAGATACCACGCCTACCTGATCAACCGCACCTTTGAGACCCTTGAAGAGCTAGCCCGGGGCGCCCGCCTCATCGAGGAAGCTCTTCATGCCGAGCGGAACTACGTGCCGCCGCCACCAGCCAAGTACGCGCTCGAACCGGCATGCGCATGGCGGGGCCCCGAGGCCTCCACGCAAGTGGACTGTCCGAACGAGACCTCCCTTCCCCACCACGTCAACCAGGAGAGTTGGCGTGGCATGCATGGCGAGCTCCCGTGCGGGATAAGCGGATGTTCGCCTAACTCTCCCCGAGAGGTCCCCGGAGGTCACAGCGAGGCCCGTGAGGGTTTCGGGCGGGGGTCGCCACGACAGGTGGGAGGTCGTGCGCCGTGCCCTATCGTAAGCTGGGGCCCAACGGAGATCACCACCCAAGCGAACCATCTTCATCAGTCTGCTCCTGCAAGTGCTGGCGCAAGCTGGCACGGCCCGGTCGCAAACCCGCAGCCCAGCAGCATTGACCCCCGCCGCAACGGAACAAGCCCTCCACAACACAGCCAGTCGCAAGCCTGGTGGAGGCCCTCCCATAGTGGTTCCTTATCCGATCACTGGAGGCGGTCCGACGGGCACCTCGGTGCGGGTGGCCTAAGCAGGCAACTGTCGTCGGACTGCTGCTACCACTGCGAGCAGCCCGGCCATCACCGAAACCAGTGTCCAAGACGTCTGGACACTACGAACGAGAGGTGGCACGAGACGGCGGCAAAGGGCCGGAACCAGAACAACCAGGGAAACTACTACGGCCGGCGACGCTGAAACCAGACAGCCACTCGCCGACGGCCGTTACAGTCCCTGGGAGCAGTGAGGCCACGGCACAGATTCCATCGGTATGTCGAATCCAGCCCGAGCCTAACATCATTGAACCGCGCATGACGATTTCACTGCTTGATTTTCCCATTGCCGCACTTTTGGATTCTGGGGCCGCTATCTCGCTTATAGGGGATTTCGTTTTCGAACTCTGCAAAGCAAAAAAGATAAGCCTCCGGGAGTGCGAAACCCGTTTGCAGCTAGCTTCTGGTACAGCGATAACAGCTGGAGGAGCCGTGAGGCTGCAGATTCGGTTTAATGGAAAGAAGCGGCGTCAGCGATTTCTTTATATGCCAGGACTCGTGGTACCTGTGATCTTGGGCCGAGATTTCATTACAGGCGAAAGCATGACGCTCGACTTTTCTGGTGGCGGATACCGGCTGGGACAACAACCGGCGCTGACTCCGTTCACCAGACGAGAGGACTGCATCCCTAACCTGCCCACATCAGCCCACGTCACTGATGTGCCGGACGTCTTGCCTGCCGGCGTTCGAGAATCGTTGCAAAAGTGCCCCGCAAGCAGCCAGCAGAAGCAGGAGCTGCAAGCCGTCCTGCAGTCTTTCTCACCGATGTTCACGGAAACACCTGGAAAGACTGACATCTTGCTGCACCGCATTGAAACCGGTGACGCGCCACCACGGAGGTGCAACCCTCGACCGATCAGCGTCCACAAAAGGGCACTCCTTGATGCGGCGCTCGAGGAGATGATCGACACCGGTTCAGTACGTGAGTCGAAGAGCCCCTGGGCGTTCCCCGTGGTTCTCGCTCCGAAAAAAGACGGAACCGCCAGACTCTGTGTGGATTACAGGCGGCTTAACGATGTGTCCGTACGAGACAGCTACCCTTTCCCCAGTATTTCCTCCGTGATGTACGCGCTCGGTAACGCGACCGTGTTTACAACGCTGGATTGCAGTCGCGGGTTTCTTCAGATCGAGATACACCCATCAGACGTTCCAAAAACGGCTTTTATCTGCCACAGAGGGTTGTTCGAGTTCACCCGACTGCCGTTTGGCTTGTCCAACTCTCCAGCCAGTTTTCAACGCCTGATGGACGTTGTACTCGGGAACACGAAGTACGAATTTGCCATGGCCTACATGGATGACGTGGTTGTTTTCTCGAGAACTATGGAGGAGCATGTCGAACACCTTCGCATCGTGCTTGAGCGTATGCGTAATGCTGGGCTCACGATTCATCACGGAAAGGGTAAACCGGAACCTTAAGATGATGCTAGTGGCCTACACCGAGCGCCACAAGGACTGGGACGCGAAACTGCCCGAGCTGGCGTTCGCAACCCGTACGACCACTAATCGGTCAACGGGCCTCACTCCTGCCCAATTGAATTTCGGCAAGGAGCTCGCGTTCCCGCTTTTTAACAGTCTCCTTTCTACAGAGTCTGGGGAAGGCTTCGCCCCTACGTGAAGTTCGCAGAGGAGCTGCGAAAGCGCTTCTCCGATAACCTTCGAGAAGCACGAGAGAATCTCGACGTCGCCCGAATGCAGCAGGCAGAACAATACAACCAGGGGCGACGTGACTTGCAGTTCGAGGTGGGAGATTTTGTGCTCCGGCGTACTCACCCACTGAGTGACGCCGCTCGAGGCTTCGCAGCCTCCCTCGCCAGCAGGTGGGAAGGTCCGTTTAGCGTGCGTGAAAAGTGCTCACCACTCACGTACAAGCTAGTTCACTGTGAGTCTAGTGAGGAAACCGGACCTGTTCATGTCACCGACCTTAAACGATTTTTTCAAGCAGAAGACGAGGATTCCTTGCAGGACCGGAACGACACTGACGGCAGTCTCGTTCCGGATACCCCCTTGTCTCCACCAAGGAGGCGGTATAACCTGCGACGTCGGTGACACGAAAGAGAGAGGAACCTTTTTTTTTCTCCTTGGCTTTGCCTCTCTCGCATTTTGGGGGTAGTTTTCTACTTCCACGGATCTGCTCCCTTTTCAAGAGAGGGGGAGAAGATTGTGTGCCCACCTCAGATTCGTTATTTTCAACTTTCTGGAAGGGGTACGAAGATAGCGTCAGGCTCAACCCTCAACTGAGCCCCATGTCGTCTGCTTCCTTGTTTTTCTATGGAGCTGGCTCATGGACAACACCGTCGCCACACCCGCCATCGGAACGACACGGCGGCCGGTCTCATCGTGGACCGGGCCACCAAGGACGTCGGCGCGCCAGGGGCGGCCCAGGGAACCATGGACCGCGGCCACCCTCTACAGGACAGAGCGGCAGCTGGCCAGCCGAGCCCTGATCCAGAGCAAGGAGCTCAAAGCGACAAACTGGAGCTGATCGAGCCGCTGCAGAAAGAGCAGCATGTGGCCAAAGTGTGGGCAAGAGAGCGGACGCCGAACGCGTCCACCAACGTGGCGAGCGCGACCGCCAACGGGACATCGCACTCGTCCAGAAGGCGCCGGCCGGACTCGCAACGTCAGTCCGCCCAGCAGCGCCATCCACCCCTGGCGCCCACAACAACGCCTCCGTCTTCGACATGCCGGACGAAGCTTGAGGGGGGAAGTGTGGGCACCCTGGCGGCTCCGCACCCCAGTTGCCCGACTGCGAGGCAAAGGTGCCGTACTTTTCCCGCGTGGCGGCGACGTCACGCCAGCCACGCGCACATCGGATGCGCCGCCTTGATAAGGCAGATCAGAGGCGGCGCACGGAGAGTCGCTGACTGGACTCAGCCGCCGTTGGTAACAATGTTAATCGTCCTGTCCATGTCCCATTAAATGTAGTTTCTTGTTGTCGAAACCGTTGGCTCCGTGTTATTCCTCCGGGTCGGGTATGCAGCAAGGCAAACCGACCACAACGTGTAACAGCAAAAAACGCCAAATTCGTTTGCACGAGCCTATATCGTGCACTGTACACGTCGTTGACAGAGATCGAGCCCAAATCACACGTTGGTCCCGGATAAGTATCCGTGCCGCGTCACAGACGCTTCCCGCAGGAGTCTATGCAGTATGTATAACCATCAATTCGAAGGACCATGCACTGCTGGCAAGCACCAGATCCAGCTACTGGAAAACCAAAACCAATTGTTTAAAAAGAAAAAAATACTGCTCTTAACACAAGACAATATATTACTTCCAGAAATCCTTGTATCGTATTCTGCGAACAAGTTGGTCAGGAAGCGCTTGCATGAAGTGACATAATTTCGGTTTAATTCGACTCGTCGACGAAAAAGTTCTTTGGGGACCATACGTAAAGCATGTTAAGTTCAGAAAGCGTTTATTGGCCATTTGCTCAGGGATGAGGAACGAAGGAGTGCGTCGGGGACAACGAAAGACTGGTTCGCAGAGCCCCGTTTTCTCGTTATGAAAGCCGACGTCCAAGTCCCCGGGGCAGTGCTTCCTATTAAGCGTGGCTACCAATTGAAGGAGATAGCCTCAGACACAACATTCGAGACACGAATGTTTCGCGGACTTTGACGTAACGTAATAAAACCTAATAAAACGGCGCTGTTTGAACTAGGGTGCCTCAATGTCCGTCTGTTTATGGTGATGCAACCCTTAGTAGCACCCGATGCTGACAGCACGCGCTCACGGGTAAAATACAAAGAAATCGACAAAAACAAGATGTCGCCATAACACAGTCGGCGCCACAAACGCGTGTAGGGACACGCTCTTTCACGCGCTTCTGAACAAAAAATAAAAATAAAAGGTGGGACAAAATTGCCAGATGTCTCCACCCTAAGCAAAGCGCACATGAAGGCACCCTAGTTTGAACCAGCCTTTAGTCTCGACGCTGGCCGTCAAGCCTGCATTTGTCTTCTTTCTTTCTTTTTTCTTTTATTAGTGCCTTGTAAACGTTCCAAGTGCAGCATTTTTTTTTTCTTTCTTTCTCCGAACTAATCTGAATGGGCAGTCAAAACCGATGCCCCGTAGCCGACTGGCACCAGAATGAATCACGTGGCGACCGGCCGCCAAACGCGCTTCGATTCTGGAAAAGGTCTATTGAGTACTGGCGATTTTCCTCGCGTCTTTATGAGCCTACTTTCATTTGTTTCTCGACAGCCAGGCGCCGTGCATGTCTAATTCGTTCGAGAAGACTGGCGAGCGAACCTGCCGCCACGGTTTTCTGTTGTATAGCCGCTATTTAGCTGCCGTCGATTTCGCTGGAGTCGCCAATTAACACGATCCTTTCATCACTAACCCTCTCCCCCACCCACCCTCCCCCTTGTGCTGCAGACCATCCCAGAGCATGCATTCGTTCCAAGCCGCGGGGATCGGGCACAGAAGCACATTAGTCTATCAGACAGCCGTCCGTATCGATCAAAAACCTTTTGTGTCGGCGCGCTATGCCTTCGTTAGGCACAAAGAAGCGACAAGAGATACTCTCGGGGAAACGAACTCCGCAGTGGCACACCACCGGCCGCACTGTCCGAGCAACGCCGAGAAAGTGTCGCAAATGAGCTGCATACATGATGTGTGTGTGTGCGGCGTCATGGACCCACGTGAGGTCCTAATGTCACGTCACGTCATGATTCTAAAGATACTTAAATACTCTCAGGGTTCTAAAGATACTTACATAAATTAATAAATAAATAGGCTGCTCTATACTTTATTCCACCTTGAAATAGACCGCAGAGGACGCTACGAGCCATCGGAGACAGTTCACTGCCCTACGACTGTCACGTGACCTTCAAGAGCGGCCGGCGCATCGACGCGCGGGGAGCGAAGTCACGTGATGATGTTCACAGCATTGGATTGGCTAGCACGTTTTATAGCGTATACTCTCCGGTCCACCTTAAAGTGAAACGGTGTACAGCGAGACGCCCTCCCGCCCTGCAGAATTTTGATCACCTGGAGATGATCCCGCGAGCGGGACGTCCCACGACGGGGCAGCTTTCCTGCCTCGAACGGATCGTCCGTAGATGCCCTGGTTCTGATGCACGAGGGTACGCCCTCCGAACAATGCGCTAATCGGCGATATCATCAAACGCTGCAAACGACACCGCGTGCCCTTTGTTGCGCGTCCATCACTTTCGGGCACGACGTGAAAGCCATCGGAGGACGAGAACCCGTTTGCGGCCGCCTTATGCTCGCGGCAAAAGTAGGCGCGATGTCGTCTTCGATGGGCGCTGCTATAAGCGGACCTCTCGGGCCCCGTGGAAGCACCGGGTAAAAGTAGAAACAGGGCGATGTTCTACACGAATACGATAGTTGCAACTGCAAAAAAAAAATTAAAAAAATAAGCCAGATTCATTTCTTTTGCGTAACATGTTTTTACGCATGACTGCGTCTTTTATATCTGCACGTGACGAAGCATCGCCGGTGGCCAGGGTGGCCAAGATCTCCTGGCGACACGCCGCGGCGCCACAAAGTGCCGAGGCACGACGGCATCTCACTGGACCTTGCACTGCCGACCAAATGACCGATAACCGAGCCTTTGGAGGGTCAGCAGAACACAACAGGAGGTACTGACGCGAGGTCGATGACCAAGCCGGATATTTCGCACAACCAAAAATGGATGTCTTTAACACAGTCCCAAGGAGGTAAGAGATGCATGCTTAGTCAAGATTTTGTATTAGAAAAGATATGTCCCTGCTCCTACTACTTTTCCGCAGAGCACTGGAAGAGTCAATCCCGGCTTTTATATGGAAAAAGCTCAAGAAATAACAAACACGAAAAAAGGTTCATTTAAAAAAAAAGTTTCTGCGGGTTATAACTGAACTATGAAACGTCATGCTCAGTGTCACATCGCGCATTCGATGTTGTATTTTCTGCGGAAACGATGACGTGCATTTGTTGCAGAATGTCGACCCTAATACATGCCATTTCGACGGCGGCAAAAAGGCAACGAATGCACGCGCGGAGGCAGCGTGCAATCAAAAGGCCAATCATATACAGACGGCCTTCGTTGTTCCTCAGAACATGCTGGTGGTGGTTCCAGCTTACTACCTGCGTCCCACATTTACAACGTAAAGGTAGCACAGTAGGTGCAACATGCATACAGCGGGAGAACCACACGAATGGCAGACGAAGCGACGACGTGCGTTATATAAACTGAAGCAAATGGCTGGTTATCGTTCGCTGTTTCGGAACAAAATACCGCGTTTTGGGGGCAGTTAGTACGTACGCTTAGCGAGTCGGGATCACTACACCCTCACCACGCGACGCTGCGTTCCGATCATTGCGTAATTTTTCTCGTAAAAAGTCCCGCTCAATCAGAACCGCGCTTGCGGCTGCGACTCGGCGACAAATCGCGCGCAGCAGCCAAACGTTCGGGACCACACAGATAGTTACCAACACGCAGCGACAGTGCGCGAGCCTGTCGCGACAGCAAAGTCCCCCTCCCCCCCTCCCCCTCCAAAAAGAACACGAAAAGACGCACGCGAACGCAAAGCTCCCCCAAAATCAGTTAACGGCAGGCTGCAGCCGTATATACGGCGTAACGGCAAAACGCACACTGCCCGTGCAGAGCACAGCCTTTCCTGGTTCATGCAAATGAGGGACAAGGCCGTGTCTACAGACACGAAGACTGGGAGCAAAGGCTTAAAATGGCTGACGCGTCGACTCGCACGGGCACAAACCACTTCCCGAAGCTGCGCGCACGCGCCGATAAATTCCACAACCGCGGCCGTGCCACGACGTCGCCGTCTTATCTACACACGCAGCGGCGCGAATAAAGAGCCCGGCGGACACTGCAATTATACCGTGAGCAGACATTAAACACGCCAGTGCCGCGTGGTGCAGCAACCGCCTGTTTGTACACGCTGGAAGAGCCCAACAATCACCGAGGCACCGCCCCGTGCGTTACTTGGATCTACGTTCAAAGCTAAGCTGACAGTGCGGTGAAAGTTACATGCTCGTTGGACCAGAAGTACAGTACGTCTATCTTTCGCCACTTGACCTCAGTTCCGCTTATACCCGTGCCCAGAGAGCGTGGTCACGTGATGAGAGGGAGGCCGTTGATTGGACAGGCGAGAACGTATAGCTCTCACCGCACTGCGAACTTGGGGTTGAACGGTGCGTGTGTACGCCCGGCTCTGCACGAAGCTCGGCGGAGGTTCCACCGCGATTCGAAACGCCGATGGCGCGTTTCGATATGCGAGGCTGGCCCCCTTCGTCGATTAAGCTCTCGGATTAATGGGCAAGCACGTGCTTGCACAGTGGCGAATATTAACGGGCGGATTAATGAAGCCAGGGATGGAGCACCTGGAGCGTCATATATGATGCTACAGGGGCACAATGAACTCACCTCACATATACCTCTCCGCTTTCCGTCGCCGACGTCTCGAAGGCATTGTCGGGTCGGCCTACAGTGAGGCCTCCCCAGACAATAGGGAGACGGTAGACCACGCACAGACAAAGGAATTCTTGGCGGCAAATCTCGTACCGAGCCTGTCAACGTTTATCTCCTACAACGCTAAAAAAAAAAAAACTGAAGGTAGATTTTTTTTAAGAAAAAGCTATTTACAAAATAAAAAACGATAAAAAAAATTAAAAAAAAAACTGCGGGGCGCAAGGTGCGAAGGATGTCCCACGGTATAAGGCGCTGAATGCGCGAAGCATGTGAAACAAGGGCTAAGAAGAAACGTTGCAGGAAATAGTCTCTTCTCACAGAAGCACGCTACCCACAGTACTCAGACAGCATTAAAGCAAACTGCGCGGTCGCACGTTTCGGCTACTTCATCTTCCAGTAGAAAGCCGCACTGGTCACGGGACCGTTGGAACGGCTTGAACTGGTGCTCGAGCGTCCCGATTACGTGTCACGAGAACTGTAAATAATGTTTGTTTGTTTTATTCTTCATTATTATTTGAAGTTACATTAGTCAAGACACGAAATCTTCACTTTACCAGCCTAGTATCGATCCTTCCAGGAAAGAGCTTCCGGCCACCGCCATATTCAGCGTTCGTGTGGATGGCACCTCATTGGCCTGTTTTCCAAAGCGACGAACAGGCGCGTGCTCTGCTGCTCCAGCAAAACGGACGGCGCCTAGCGGGAAAACACTGAACTGGCTGGAACAGGTCCTTTCGCGATTTCTGCTCGTCCTTGCTGCTTCCTTGATTACATGTTGTCTGTGGTTTGCGCGATGGAACAGTAGTCCCTGCGACTCTGTCGTAACTGTAGTGCCAGCTTGTTGCCCAGGTTGCTCTGAAAGCAACCTACGCGATCGCGTGAACCAAACATTCCGCGTTTATGAACTTTCATCAGCACCTTGGAAGGACAACAGTAGGCAGTCCTTTCATTACTCCCTCGAAGAAAGTCGAGCCTCTGGAAGCCCACTTACGCCAACAAATCGCCGCAGGTTCAAAGGTGAAGGGTAAAAATCGGGGCGAACCATGTTGAGTCCAATGATTGCTTGCTGGTGCCCCACCGTTGTGCGTTGAGCTAGCACATGGCACGGCACGACCTGTTTTATACCGCCATATGTGCCCGATAGTGGCGTCCACTATAGTTCGATGGAGTCGCGAATAGAGATTGAAATGGTGTAGACACCTTCCTAGTTTCCCCATTCTATGGCTCTGATACCACGAAGAGAGAGAGAGAGAGAGTACAACTTTATTGGTGCCCGAAAAGGAATTAGGAAGTGGTGAGGAGCCCACTAAGGGTCCCCTCCCAGCTCCCCCTCAGACGACGGCCAGGATCCCCTGGACCCCGGCGGCGTCTTCGGCCAGTCGGACTAAGTCTTCTTGGACCCGAGGGTCCGAGCTGAGCAGAGTGGTCTTCCAGCTCTCTTCATCTTTGAGCTGCGTCAGTAATTTATTCGCGCAAGCGCCCCTGTCTATGTTTACTACACTCCCACACCATGTGTTTCAAGTTCGCCCTCTGCCCACATAGTTTGCACGCGCCCGTGTATCTGTCCGGGTACCACCGATTTAGTAAAGCCGGACACGGATAGGTGTTCGTTTGCAGACGTCTCCACACCGTGGACTGTCTCTTGTTCAGCGAGTGGTGCGCGGGGGGAAACCTCCTCCTCCCGTCCGTGTAGTGGTCAAGAACATCTCTAAATGTCTAAACGATAGTGGCGTCCACTATAGTTCGATGGAGTCGCGAATAGAGATTGAAATGGTGTAGACACCTTCCTAGTTTCCCCATTCTATGGCTCTGATACCACGAATAAATTTGTATTTTGCGATGAACCTTTTCCGAGAACAGCCGACGCACGAGCTCTGCTCTCAGCGGACGGTGAAGATGCACTTCGGAGGAGATCCCGTAAAACGGACGCTGAAGGTAAGCGTGGAGGAGAGCGAGAGAGGGAAAGGTAGCCTACCGCCATCTGTTACATAGTACGCCACAGGATATTATACTCGGCGGAACGGACCAAACGCCCGCGGTCACCGTGGCGAGCTTTGAATGAGGACAGCGACACCCATCCCCCTCCCCAAGGCTGCGTGATGGGACGCCCACGTCGCTGCCGACGAGGACAACGCCGCGGTAGCCATATGGGCCAAGCCAAGCCTAGAACAAGACCGCCCGAGGCCCAGAAGAGCCGATTTATAGCAGGCGGATTAGCCACGGCCACGCTCCGACGACGTCGTGTATACCGCTCGCGTCCTCGCTGCTGCCGCGGCAACGCAGGTGCTCTAATCAGAGTTCGCTGGCCACGATAAGATTCCTTCCTGGCATCGATCCGAGACACTCGCACGGAGAGCGCGACACGCTGACCGGTCGGAACCGTTCAGGTGTTCACCGGGGAGTTTTAGCGAGTCGTTTACACACGAACGGTTCGTCCTCGAATGCATCGGCGACGCCACTGGGTACGTGCGCGAGTCGTTAGGGGCTTCAGGAGGTTCCTCTAGGTTCGTTTCTCCTATTTCGGCCGCTGGAATCGTCACCGCAACGCAGCCAGCACCGTTCACGACTCGAGTAAAAAAAATATGGCGCTCGGTTTGGCGACGGACTCTGCCAACCCAGCCGAGCGTTAGACAAACAATCAGCGGTTGTTTGTCTCCTTTCTTCTGTCCCGTCTGTTTCGCTGTACGTTTTAAATAAGCATGCCTTACCAACACGCGCAAGCTTCCATTTTTAGGACAGCGGGAGGCGATATGCCATCCTGTTACTCATGCATCATTTGAGAGGTTGAACCAAATCACTTCGAGTAGTGCTCACAATGGTAAGCGATCGTGAGTGCGGTAAACTACGCATGCTAGAAAATGTTTGCGATCTGCGGGCAGACTCAGCTGCCGTGGCGACCGCGAGCAGACGAAATGATTTGGTTTCGACGGCACACGACGTGAACGAGGCGTTCAAGTTCAACAATGACGGAGACACACCGCATACCTTTACGGTCGTTCAGACACGTTTTACTCTGTCTAGCTTCGCAGGTCATGAAATACCGACCGGTAAATGTTACGTCGGCCGTCTTGCATTACATAAGTCGTAAGCCGAAAACACGAGCCGCCACGGATCTGCACGCTGCAGAATGTTTCACAAGTTTTCTAGAAGATCACGCTGCCGGTCAAGCGCAATCATCATCATCGTTTACACGGTTGGACCAGTTTTACGATTCGCTAAAATATGTTAAATATCACGTACGGTTTTACGGAACGGAACAGCTGCAACCGTTTTCGGAACCGCGTGCTCCAAAAACTACTCGCTAAAACCCCCGCGTGCTCGTGACGGCGAGAAATCTGCATCGGGGAAGCCGTCCATGCCGGTGGACGGGACGGGAAGGAAGTTGCGCCACGGCACAGGCGACTTCTCTTTTCGTTTACCTGAATGTCATAAAATAACGATTGCACACTGTGTCAGAAGTATACTTGCATGCGCACTGCTCTGCAGTGCAGTTGAGACGCCAATCACTAATATTCATTTAACCCCATTTGTTACTGGGACTGCCTGCTCAGGTGAGCGCGATACCACTCGTCTTCCGGAATGTCGAAGTGAATTAAAAGGAAATCGATCATTAGTGTTTTGTGTGCATGGTGGTACGTTTAATATTTTAGCAGCGAGATCATCTACTGATGCATAGCTAGCGCTTTACGATGCGAAATAATATACAATATAATGTCAATAAATACGAGGTGCTTCGAGGCGTTAACATGCCTTCAGAGCTAAGCAAACACGCACTTTGGACTGGAACAAATGCCGAAAGGTCCGAAAAAATATAAAAACAAAGTTAGACTACGTCGCTTCATTAAATTGCTTACCTCACCGAATAACGTTCACAGAAGTTGTTGATTCACGCGGACCGATGCACTGACGTTGACGTCACGATGCAATTAATCACCCGGGGCAATATAAGAACAACCCACATATCGCCCATGCTCGAGTTATCGGAGCAAGGCAGGTGCCTCCATGCCAATCCGCAGCTGTCATGACCACCAGAGCAACTGCATGAGCTGCCTCTAATGCAAGTCCCACGATTGATTAAAGGGGCGAAGGTCCGACTAGACTGCTTGGCTCGCCGCACGCCGTCGAGAGCCAATTTAACCGGAGACACTGGTACAGGCTTGGGAGTAATCCGTTACTTTAAACTGACTTTTAAAGTCATTTTGTAATCGTCATGTTAGTTTTTTGCGGCGGAAATTTATAATGTAATTTCGTTACATATATTGGTAGCGGATTACTTTAATTACTCGTTACTTTTTACAAATATGAACACGATAGAAAGTGGAGAAATATGTGCAGGCAATCCAGCAGCATAACGATAGCAAGTTCAACAAAATAGAAAACATCGAGAAGAGAAGAATAACCGAAAATAAAACACGATTTTTAGTATGATCGGACACTAGACCCAATAGCAGAATGTGCAATGCATTTGAAGATACGCGAAAAACAAAGATCAAGAACACAAAGCCGAGTTGGCTCAGCCTCTTTTCATCACCTTCCATTGTGTTTTTTTTTCTTCTCCTGGGCAGGAGAAAGCTCTTGTTTATTTGTTTTGACTTTCGCATCTTTTCACCCTTTCCAACTTTTTTCGACGTCTCCCGCCACTTTCACAGAAAATAACGCGGGTCCACAGTCTGCATAACGGACGAGATAGCCTCGCGCAAAGGGGTCGAGATTACTTATTTTTGTTTTTGATGTGCGCTACTGTATTCGTATGTTCTTAATGCATGCACGGCTGAAAAACGCCCGGCGCTTTCGTAGAACGGTTACTTACCTCCGAATCTCCAAGCGGAGGTAGACACTGCAACTGAGCATGTGCACCGCTAGCTTTGTCTGCAGGATTCCAGGGATCATTTCCGGTCGCCGTAAGCTAGCGGAATGGCGGGTGTGGTTGAAGCTTTTGCTGCCTTGTCAGCTTACAGGTGAACGGAGTGCACCTACATTCTTTCTCTTAAATACAATATTTTAACAATACTACCATAATGCGGGCCTACGAAAAATGGTAGTGTTGCAGAATATTTTTGAAAACATCGAAAATGTTTGTATCGCTTTCTTGATAAGTGTACGGGAAAAGTAACGTGGAAGTAATTGGTTACGAACGAGTAAAGTAATCAGTTACATTTCAACGAAATTAATTTGTAACGGTAATCCATTACATTTGAGGCTCGGTAATTTGTAATAGTAACCCATTATATTTTTCAAGTAACGGGCACAAGTCTGCACTGGGGCAATCCGCAGATCCAGGTCCCGTGGCCGCGGAACGACATGCACGCGTGCACGGACGCCCGTGCCCTGAGAAATGCCTGTGCGTCTACTTTCCCGCAGCGCACTCGGAGAGCAAATCACTGACGTCCACGGAAGGAGACCGTCGAATGATGACGCTGTGAAAAACGCTTTCGTCGAAAGATGAAGTCTGAGATGTGACAGTGACGATGAGGTTTCACGTACATCGTGTTCAAGTGTCATCGCAAACTTCACTCCAAGTTATTTTTTTAAGCGATTGTTATTGGTCAGGTGTCGTCGCCGTAAGTCGGAGTAAATAGCAAGTTTTAAAATGGAGCCTCCAGTGGAAACAATACAGGAAACGTCTCAGTCGTACGATAGCATATACAGTTATGTCGACGCAATCGAATGCAGCCGTCGAGATACAACGCAAGATCGAGACAAAAAAGTGACTTTCCAGACCTCTAAAAGCGGCAATGTGAGATCACTGCAAGACGGCGCCCGTATACGAACGGCGAAACATTTATCCGTGTGCTGTTTGGGGCATCTTCACTTTCCTACCCTAGCCCTATAAATATGCCTCACGCGTCCATTTACTCGCAGCAGAGCACACGGTCGGCCAATTATGGCGATCTACGAACCAAATATAACGAATGACGAGGCACAAAAGCACTGTCACGCTAAAACGCTACCCGCGCAGAGACTATATAGGGCGAGCGAAATGTCACGCTCATTATCCCTGCGCAGATTTCATTTTCCAGTCAGCATTTCAGACCTCGTCATTCGTTGGCAGCCCTCGGCAGATCGCAATGATTGGCCCAACGCGCAGCACTAGAAGCAAAAAGTTTCCCGTAGTTCTTTAGTGACGACCCACCTGAACCAGAACTAAACTAAATCTGACAGGAAATCACACGATGATCGTTTCTAAAAGATGCAGCACCCTACACCGCGGATCGGCAATTTCGGAACTCAAGTCCTTAGCATCAGCTCGCAGGCTCAGTCTTGGCTGAGCGCGTGCTGACGGCGAGCATCCACAGTTCTTTCGCAACGTGCATTCCAAACCCTCGAAATTGCCGGTCTTTAGAGCCTGTTAATGTGAGCTCGTTCTAAGCGCCATAATCCCCTTCCCCGTCACGATTGGATGACTTTATCAAGAGATCGTGATGTATCCCATTCCTTTAATAAATACGTTTTCTCACTCACTCATCCACAAAAAACAGCGCACTCAAATGCGGCGTCCAGACCGTAGAGCTTCAGCTAGGCGCCATCTTCAGAGTTCATAGCTATGGCGCGCGTTTTCCTCGCTTTCGAAAGACACGAGACCGTGCGTCAAGGCCGGGTTAAGGTACGGGCTAAGGGGGCTGCCGCCCTGGGGCCCCGACTCTCGAGGGGGCCACAACTCTCGAGAGGTGCCCAGGCTAAAGATCGCAGGGAAAAAAAAAGATCAAAGAAATATTTTGGTGAGAAAATTGATGCACAATACTGTTACAGTCGTAGAATTCATTAGATTACTGCGCTATTCGCCTTAAAATAGTAATTTACGCTAAGTTTTCACGGAATATGACACATTTTTGAGCGAAAACGTCGCTCAAAGGAGTAATTTAAGAAGGTGATAGTGTAAAAAATTGGAGGTAGCTTGGCTTTCCCAAATTTACTGTTACCAGTCATATCATCATCATCATCGTTGTCATCATAAACATCATGAGAGCCTCAATATCAAGCTTAGCCCAGGGCCCTGAAATCTTTAATCCGGCACTGCCGTGCCTGCAGAATTGTGGAGATCGCACGCTGGCATGCGCCGCTATAACCGACCTTCAATTTGAACGCGTTAGCATTAGAACGCTCGTTCTCACGAAAACTCGCCCGTGTCAGTCCGTGTGTCAGCACCATGCATGACGTCGCGAGGAGAGTAGGGTGGTGAGGAGGTAATGTGTCGGTGGAGCAGAGAGGAGAGGGCGACGCGGGCTGACGTCAGCGCTCGGACCAATACGAGCGTCGCTCAGCTGGCGCGGAGCCAAAAACGAGCAGGCGCTGCGCCACTTTGGAATGCGGCCCAACTCAGTTCCCGCTCCGGCAATGGATGTGGTTCTTTCCACGAGTGATATGGCTGACCGTATCCAAGAGCGAAGACGGAAGAAAGCCGAGGCCACGCGTTCATTGAATTAAATACGATGGAAACGCTAACGCATTTCCATCGGATGAATCCCATTGATCGTCGAACCAATTTTTAGTTCCTCTTATTCCGTTTACATCACGTCATCATGACGCCAGCAGGGCAGGTTATTGCCATTTTAGATTCTACTCTCCAGCATTGGGGTTCGTGGAAGCTCGTCAACGCCCGCGTCACTAGCTCGGCGTCTGAGCAAGACAAGCGAAGGTCAGCAATGGCGGCTGTAATCTAGCTGGCGAGTGTTCAAAGCGTCCATACAAGCCGAAGTTTTATTAAAAATTGTGACACCTCTCGCTCTGGAGGAGTGCTTTCCCCTGAGCACTCGGGTGCGCTGCGGCGAAGCAAGACACAAAAACCGCGATGATGACTCCGCGGTTGTCGCTTCACTGCAGTACATCAGTGTGCGGTGAGAAGCGCACTCAGCGATATTAACTAACCCGCCAGAACAGAGCACAAACATGAAAAGTATTGCGAAAACATCCGAGTACTGTCAGTCTTTGACGCGAAATCAAACCAAATAACTAGTACGTTATTTGAGGCGATTATCGAAAGTTCTGAAAACCCGCACAAGCATATCATAACAATCCAGCAGGGTAGCGATCGCCTGAGCTATTTATTTTCAGTATTATTAAAGTGAAATGAAGTTTTGGCGCAACGTTGGCGCAAATTCCTCACATTTTGGTTACATGTAGCAGGATGTAGCAGGGTAAGCCCTTTGGCGCAAATGGCGCAGCAGTCACATCGCGGCAGGCAACCCGTCAGGCGTGCACGAAGCTCTACCAAGCCTATCAATACCGTGCCGATAAAGCGCGCATGCAGAGTCCTCAAACCAACCAAACGCTCCACATCACGTTACCCTGGATACATATATGGATCTGCGTGCATCGTAAACGTCAAAGAAACAGCGGAACCCAGAACATACCGCCACTCATATCGCGAATGCAGCCGGGGCGAGTTGTTAAGCAACCGTAAACTGACCGTAAGGAAGGAGGTAGCTGTAGTGTTCTCCAGAAAAAAAGCAATAACTCGCGGAGTGTACAACATTCGGATTCCCTCCGCCGCTCATCTGTGATATGAAGCTTGTTAAGATGGACTGCGCTGTTGCTGCTATTTTCATTAAAAAGAATTAGACCTTCGCCGAGCACCTTCCAGACAACTATGCCCGCAACAACAAGCACTAAACAGTAGGCGACATAAAGGCTCATTGGCTGGCGCTCGATGTTTACACGTGGTCGTCGGTGTAACTCCGAAGGGGAAAGAACCAAGCAAGGAATACGTCCCCGATCGTACTTCCTGAGTTTTATATCGTCAACAGAACTCAAGAATTGTATCTCCGTTTACTCTGCGTTTCACCAACCACAAGGTCGACCCTAATGATGAATCGCTTACGTGCGGACGAATAGGAAAAGTGGCGGAAAACGATCTCAGCACGGCCGAAGCCGGCTTACCGGAAGTGAAAAGGCGTACCCTGAAACCGCCCTTACTACTACATCGCTAAAACCGTGTTTCGCAGCGACCGCCCCTCCTCATACCACTCCTTATCTTTGGGTGACGGATCTAGGAAGACGGGAGCCTGATCTGAGAGAGTAGAAGTCTCAGGCTTATTTGAGAAAGAGACTCGCGCGTCTACTTACTTCGAGCGTCTAGCTCTTTACAAGCACCGACATTGAGAAATATCTCATTTGAAAGCAGTTCAAGTGAAAAGGTTGCTTATTTCGTTCCCTGGAATACGAGCGCTTTTCTTCTTCTTCTTATTATTATTATTATTATTATTATTATTATTATTATTATTATTATTATTATTATTATTATTATTATTATTATTATTATTTATCAGTAGATTCAGTACGGTGCATTACATGCTTAACAGGAAAGTGTATACCATCCAATGCACAGTATAAACGGTTACTCCTTTACTAGCAGCATTGTTGGCGCCGGAAATAACAGTTCGAAAGGTGTAAACTATACAGTCAGCTTTAAATAAACGAAGTGAGGGAGTTTAGGCTTTAAACCAAATAAAGGCGCCCGGCACGCCAAAGAGTCAGACTATAATTAATAATTAGTGCATCCAAAATCCTGGTCATACGGCGCTAGTGCACCGTAAAAATATTTCGTCAGATGGTGGGGACGAGAACCCGTACAAGCCGCGGCCCTCGGCGTTTGAGAAATAATGGAGCAGGCAAAAACGTTATATGGAGGTAACCTTAGTTCAACTGCACCCGAAACCATCTCTTTGCATTCATATGTTTATGCCCACACAAAATGGAGAAGTGTTTGCCTCCGTTGAGGCCAAAAATGTCTTAGAGCGTTGTATTACATTAAAAAAAAAAAAGAGGGCTCAAGGAGAAGCGAGGGTTATTCAATATTTCTCGACAAGCTGCGCTACTGATTATACGCCTTTTTTTTTCCTTCTTTTTCTTACTTGTCAAAGACAGCCCGTTACACACCGCCAAGTCCAGGAACGACGATCTACTCCATACCCCCTGTTTTCTCTAACAACGCTTATACCATTTTGCCGAAGTATACCCGGGACTGGGGCGAGAAACCTGAGAAACATCGAAGATAGGCGCCGAAAAAACAAGGACAAGAAGACACGTAAACACTGGCGCACTCGCAACTAACATTTATTGAAAAAACGAATCCCTTATATAGCCGTGAAAAAACCCTTCGTAAGGACTAGGCACGGTGTAGACCCCTTTCCAAAAATTCAAATTCCTTTGTCGATAAGGTAATTGACGTGTCACTTGTGCACATCTTGCCCTTTGCTTTGATTTCAAAGGCCTCGTGGAGCTCCCTGGATATCTTATCTGGGTATCTGGCCAGAAATGTTGTGTCTTTAAATGACGGGGAGCAGGGGCAGCGGTTGCAGTGTGTTGCCAGATGTCCTGATGGGGTTGCTCGTGTGGCCGCGTCATGTTTACGTGCGCGATCGTTGAAGCATCGGCCAGTCTGACCGATGTATACTGACCCGTATGACATTGGAATTTGGTAAACAACTCCCGTTGTGCACTCTGTGTATTTCTTGCGGTGTTTAGTTTTGCATTTGTCTGCAGCGATTAGCGACAAAATTGATCTTGCAGCACATATCTTGCAGCAACCCCACTTGGACATCTGGCAACACACTGCAACCGCTGCCCCTGCTCCCAGTCATTTAAAGACACAACATTTCTGGCCAGATACCCAGATAAGATATCCAGGGGCCTTTGAAATCAAAGCAAAGGGCAAGATGTGCACAAGTGACACGTCAATTACCTTATCGACACGTCAATTACCTTATTTCTGGCCAGATACCCAGATAAGATATCCACGAGGCCTTTGAAATCAAAGCAAAGGGCAAGATGTGCACAAGTGACACGTCAATTACCTTATCGACAAAGGAATTTGAATTTTTGGAAAGGGGTCTACACCGTGCCTAGTCCTTACGAAGGGTTTTTTCACGGCTATATAAGGGATTCGTTTTTTCAATAAATGTTAGTTGCGAGTGCGCCAGTGTTTACGTGTCTTCTTGTCCTTGTTTTTTCGGCGCCTATCTTCGATCATGAACCAACTGGCCCAAATTGCCATCTTACTGGGAAACATCAACCGTGGAAGAGAAAGAAAAAAGTCTGCAAATCAGCTGAAAGTTTATTCGGTAGACCTCTCTTACATACATCCTACCCTCAAGGCCGCCACCTTTTGCATATTTCCCATCGAACAAAATGATAATTATATAAGCCAGCTCCCCTGCGCTCTCACTCGAATTTCGTTGAGCGCCTCCGTAATTTAACTGCAATTTCGTTCACCCCAAAGCTGACAGTGCGTTGGAAGCTAAGAGCTTATAAACGAGTCGTACGTCATATCTTTCACCAGGCCCACAACCACGCGCAGAGAGACGGGTCAGGTGATGAAAGGGAGGCGGTCGGTTATTGGTCTGACGAACGCGTAGCTCCCATCTCGCATTCAGCTTAGGGGCGAACGGAGCTCCTCGACAACCAAACGATCCGTGAAAGCGACACGCTCCCTGCATGTGACCCCCACGATGGCACATATACGCCATCCTTGGCACAGGTCCCTTTAAAGAAAGAGGCCACGCCGCGCACAAGGCACCCGTTTCATCCCCAAGCGAGCGAGCGAGGACGAGGCAGCAATGCAGGCGGGCAGACAGTCTGGCCGCCGTCGAACGCGTGCACACGAGGGCAGACATTCTCCCCGAACAGACGGGGAGACTTCAATTCCAAACATAGGCACTCGACGACAACGCCGCGTATTCAAAGCCTCGCGAACGCGCGGAGAAGAGGGTCCACAATGATCTCTTCTCGTCCTCGTGGAAACACGCAGTCACAAAACGCGTTATCTTCTATTCGCGGAGGGAACCATTTCTTCCTCGCCTACACGAAAGTTTCGTCGCGCTGACAAAAAAAAAAGTATTAAAAAGAATAAATTTCAATTTTTTACAGTAGAGCATCGGTCGTTTCAAAGGAGTGGGTTCTGGGTCGCTCGTGAAGCGGTATAGGAACGATCGTATCCATACATCGGCGCGGCGATCGTATTCGGGAGCTGAACGCGTGAGAGAAATGTGACTTGAGGTCGATTCCCGGTCGGTAGAATCTATTCTCCCGCTCTTTTCGGTTTCTCGGAGCACGCGAGCTCCTGAAATGCATCGCGCCGGGAGCGACGTGCACGGCGCGGTGTGCGCTGCGTGCACGGCGTGCATTACAACGGTCCAGCTTTTCCTGAAACTCGTTAGAGATTCCGAACGAGGAAGGGGAGGAAGAAGGGAGGGGGAACACTGGTCGGCATTTGTTGCTTCCGAATGGAACGGAGCCTTGACGACTTTGACGACCGCACCGCGCGGAATGAATCCAGTGCAAACGTGTATCACGGCTGGCGCATCGAACATGAGACATGAAACTCGTTTACGAGACGAGATTTTTTTCTTTCGAACCTGCACTTCCATCTGTGTTTCCAACGGAGAAACACTTACGTTGACTCGCCTGCTCGGACCATGGAGTTCAACTTTGTAAAGTATCAAATCAACGACCCCACTTATTTGTCAAAACAAAAAAAACTGGTCTAGACATTTCAGGACATACATTTAAACGAACAAAGAACAAGGTTCGGATTTATTTTGTCTTAATCCATTCCTATCTCTTTTCCTCTAACCTTTATCCCCCAATCATTCCACTCCCCGTGCATGAATGAATCAGCCATCCTGCCGATCTCCGCGGGGTAATCTCTTCACCCTTCCAATAAATGTATTCCTCTCTCTGCCCTGGTGATTGGTGCTAGGCGCCCTCAAGGTATGCCTTCAAGCGGAGGGAGCAACATTTTATTCGCATCTTGTCGGGGAACCATGTCGTACCAAATCAATCTGTCCACCTCTCAACACAAAAGACAGTAGATTTTTAGACTATCTACAACTAAAATTAAAAAAAAACTATCTCTTTTTTTTTTTTTTAAGACGGAGAGACAGAGAGATAATGAGAGATCACATAAAAGGGAGGGCGGTCCACAGCGATCGACGAAGAATTTAATTGACAAGTACAGTAAGACGGAAACCTTTTAAGGAACCTGGAAACCTTTAAAGACGTGTCATACAGAACAGATGGGTTGTATTGACGTGTCTTCTGATGACAGCGACCATTCGCGGTGGTCTTTCTGTTGAGCGAGTACCTTCTGTAGCATTCATTTCGCAACGCAGAATTTGTTTCTCTCCGCAAGGACAAGCAGAAATGACCCAGAGTGGCCACCCAGCACGGGGTGATGACACCGTGCAAGCCATGTATAAGCGCTTACATGGAAGAGCGATGGCACAATTTAATTGCCATTCTCCAAAATCCTTATACGAACGGGAATGCGGTCAGGCACTGGACCATCAACTGCAACCCCCGAGACTTGAGAGGTTTAGTAGACTGTACGATGCGGAGAGCGGGCCCAGGGGCGCGTGCTCAATCCATGCTTAGGCTCGAAGTGACGGCACCAGCTTCCGCGCATACGGTGCCTTCATGTGCACTTTGCTTATACTTCGTTAATAAGTTCCAGGCTTCCTTTCTTTTCAACACTTCTCTCTCGTTTCACCGTATGTGCGAGCTAAGGCAAAGCTGGAAGCGCGAGCACGAAAGCTCCGTGCGTTCAGGCTTTGCTCGAGCGCGCGAGCTGGGGAGAAACGCAAAAAGCGCTGGTCTTGCGCTTCTATAGCTTTGACAGCTTTGACTTCGCTCACAGATAAAGTGAAACGAAGTATAGGGTGATGACATCTGACCGTTTTGATCGTCGCTTTCGCGCGTTTTTTAGATGCGGAGCATCTCTTGCTCGGGTCTATGTCCCGCGGCGTCGGCGTCGTAGTCCGCAGTCACACTACGCACGCGCAACTCTCCTCCTTCCCTCTCTCCAACAGCTGCGCGTTACTCTCTCGCTCTCTCTCTCTCTACCAGCTGCGTGCACTGCGCGTGCGTTCGCTTCTCCTCACACCACGCGCGCACGCGCAACTCTCCTCCTCTAGTCTCCTCTCCTTCAAGTGTGAAAAAAATAAACGGCGAGCGGCGAGCGTTCCAAGTTTCTCTGCCGCGAGCCGCGACGAAGGCTCGCGTAGGGGGTACGCTAGGGCAGTCGGTGGCGCCATATCTCGACGTCAGCACGCAACTGACTCTTTCCTCGGAACCAACACGATGCTCCGCATCACCCCATAATTCCCCTCGGGAAGATGGTGTAATTTTTTTTTTTTTTATGAGCGAGAAGTTGCATTCTTTGGAACGAGCTTTTGCCATTGACAGTGCAACGACGGCATTTTGTAACCGGCTATGTCTTTGTATTTTTCTCGAGAGCGCAGGCTGTCGGCATCGGGTACTGCAAAAAATGACATCACCCTAAGCAAAACGAACATAAAAGCGCCCTAGTAAAGCGAAGCTTTAGCGTACGATCCACCAAAGTCCCTTATAAGTTGTGCCGACATCACCCGATGCTCCAATACTAGAGCTACAGTGCTATACTCCATTTCACCTTAGGTTGTACCGCAGACAAGGCTAGAAGCGCGAGCTCATAGCGTTGGGAGCCACTCTTAACGCACGA
>JAZHYW010069690.1:0-28674 GCA_037355805.1 Ixodes ricinus
TGGGGATACAAAAAAAGAAAGCTTTTTCAGTGTATGGGGTTATGGGAAGTGACAATGCAAAGATGTGTACTCTTTTGAAGCGCATTATTGTTTTATTATTATCATTGTAATTGTAAAACCAAACGGCAGCACCTGATTGAGGTTCTTGGCTTGTGGTTCTCTAATCGAGAATCACTTCGGAGGTCATAGGCGGATGGCCTTAATGTCTCCAAGAAGGATTAAGTAACTTCTAGACTGTCATGAGGATCTCACTAGCTAATAATTCGCGGCATTCTGAGTGTGTCGAGTACAATCGTGAGGACATCGGTTTCTGACAAATTTGTCGCAAATTCGACGTCCATTCGTTCCCAGGGCTTTAAAGTAGGATCATTGGGTTTCACACCTTTGGCAAGCCATTCCGCTGAGCTCGGTTATCTCCTCAGCTAATCGAGATTTTCGGGCACGATCGCTAGTCTTTTGCACATGTTCTTCTGGCGGATAATCGACAAGCATGGAGCCGAAGGCAGGTTTATTGCGCAGGGTTTGGTAATAAGAGGCTCATGCATGGACTGTGAAGCTATAAATGTTGATGATAATTTTAATAATTCCATGTGTAATAGTTAGTAGTTTTATATGCATGGCTGCTCTGCAGCGATTTGTTTAGTGTTGCGCAACGGGCTGCGAGGCACTGCAATAAAATCGCGTTTTAAAGGGCACTGGAGCTAAGGCGCAGAGCAAAAAATTGCAACGAAGAACTTATTTTGCGGTATTGACGCCACCCGAACCCCGATTCATTCAAGGTGGATATGGTGGAGTTCTGCCCACTAAGCCCCGCCAGCGCCTTCAGCGTGCTTAACCACACCTCGCTGGCTAGAGAGATCATTGATCGTGTGAAACGTTGGTTGTAATGACTGCTTTCTGTGCCGTTATTTTGGAAGCCACCTTTATCTAATAGTGAGAGTCAGTATTGTTTAAAAATAATGATACAGGTCGCCTTTTCCGGTTGGAATTCCAGAGCGATAACAAACATGACTGCCGGCGTTTGGGGCGAGCAGTTCCAAACTCCACGTAATGCTTTCTGAGCTCGTATATTTTTTGTGCTGCGAGTCGTTTCGCGTTCTCGGAAGATTTAAGAGCTCCTCAATCGACGGGATTTCAGAACTCAAGGACGGAAGTACCACATGCGTTTAAAAACATACTGCAAGACTGTGGTGGTTGTTCTTTTTTACGTGTTTGCGTAAGTTTGAGCTTTTTTACGTCAGCAACTATAATTTTGCTTGATATGATTTAGTTTACAGCACGTTTGCACGTGTATATGTCCAAATAAAAATGTTGGATTCTCTGTGAAAAGTCCTCGCTGCTTTGTGAACCGATGCAGAAGCGGCGAGTAAGCGACCACAGTGTTAGCAGCGGAGAGGACTACCTGCACAGGTAACCATTTGCAGGAGTCGACTTGGCGAGCAATCGGTGTTCGCTGCATCAGTTTTGTTAACGTCGATTCGTTATTTCGGCTACTGGGCCTGTAGCTGTTAAGTCTATTATATTGTGTGTGTGTGTGTGTTTTTTTGTCCTTTCGGTCAATTTCTCCGGCATAACAAAGAATAGAAGAGAAAGTAAATTCTTAAAGAAAACATAGTGAGTAAGCCAGTTGTTCTCTAGCTGGTTACTCCGCAGGAAATGAGTGGAATACATACGTTAGAATAAGTAATATCGGAAATTTTCGTACTTTACCTAGGAGGGACACACACATATTCGTGCTCATTTGATATACCGTATACACCAACACAGTGTTTACAGAACGAGCCTCGTTTGCCCACACAGCGCGTGTGCAGGAACCAGATCCGGGAGAAGCGAGGCGCTGCGCATGCGCAGTGCCGACAGCAGCGCCACCGCAGTGATGTCACGTCAAAGAGCTGAGTTGGTCTATATGTACCAAAACTCAGATCTTCCCGTTTACACTGTAACAACCTTATCTTCCTCAAAGTGAACCATACTGAACAGTGGTTTTGCTGGAGCACACGACATAACTGTTAAACATGATGAATAGCTTCTTCAGATGTGACTCAGAAGTACAGTCGACTCCCCGGTTTCGCTGTTCATTCAACGGTGAAGGTTCTTACTAAAAGGGTGATATATTTCCGTCTTCCTGATTTAGAAGTTGCAGTCCGTGTCAGTTTGTTAAGTCGGGCAACGGCAGCTCGTTCTTACAAGAGTCGTCTCGTGGAACGTTTCCCTTCTGCCTCGGACGCTATCTAATTATATTCTTCCGAGAGCACTATATTCGGCGATAACGTATTCTTGGCAGTTCCGGGAGAGGAGGAGAGCCCGCGCACAGCTTTATTCAGCGCTCAAAATGGGAGAAGGAACGCGTGCCTGTACCCTCCACTGCATTGCCAAGAAAAGCTGATGCCGAGTATATTTGACCTATTCTCGGTCATTCCTTTCAAGGAGCCTTTTTCCGAAACGCCGGAAGAGTCCAAGCTTTTGCACATTGTCACACAAAGGGCCCGGATAATTGCTAAGCAGAAGAGTCGTCAGTTGGGGAATGGCGCAAGTTTTCCCCAACAAACGAGGGCGATATCTGCTTGTAGCCTTATTACCGAATAAACTTCCTAAGGGAAGGCAGCACGAGGCACCTGCTTTGCTCCAGGACGCACGAAGCGTTCTGGGGCTTTGACAAGGCATTCGGAATTACCTATTTATTCCGGTCGTTTGTTGTTCTCAATGGTCGAAGCAAACGAGTACGGTTTGCTATGCTCTTATTTATTTTTGACCGATGAGTTTATTTCTTTTTGTCTAATGTATCTCACCTGTCAAAACGTAAATCTTCCATCCTTGTCAGACGCAGAGAGTTCTGGAATGTGCCTCATTTTCGCACAAATTATGCACTGCAATCTATTGCGTATAACCTGCCTACATCACTTAACAAGTTCATTATAGACTACAATGATATTCAATGTTTAACAAAAAAGGATGTACACGTTTGTCTTATTTAGACAAAGTGTTGTGTATAGTAGTTGTTGTTTTTACCATGCCCTGTAAGTGCAGGGGCACCAGACCCGGACAAGCTACCTCATGGAAGCTCTTTGTCTGGTGCCCTCAGCACAATATTGCTGAAATAAAATATTACTTACTTACTTACTTACGGTATGACCTTGCTTTACGAAAGTACAAGGCTGGGGATCTGTTTGTCCTGTGCTCTAAGGTTTTAAATTATGTTTAACTCACTGGTGATGTGCCCGTCGCCTTGTAGCCTATGAGCCGTTCATCTTTAAGCTGACGCACTGTCAGTTCAGGGATGTACGGTGGAAGCTACGAGTTTGTTGGAGCAGCCATACGTTTATCGTTCGCCACGTAACCACGCAATCATTCATGCCCACGCGCAGAGAAAGGAACGGTACACGTGATTAAAAGAAGGTGTTTGATTGGTTCTGGTTAGCTTGCAGCTCCCACACCACTGTCAGCTTAGGGATGAACGAAGTATAATATCGTCGTGATGACGCGACGCCGTGAATCTGTCGTGCCTGAAGTTCGTAAGCCGCTGCCTTCCAGCGATGTCTACACTTAAGCTTTTCTCCTTCGCGTTTCCAGCCCTCCTTTGTGCGTCTGTCCAGCTCTTCGTACAAGGCTACGCGCTCGAAATGGCCGTCGATTATTTCCTTTGATGCTCTTTCACAACATTTCACCATGCAAAATTATTTTTCTCTGCTTTAATTAAGCTTGCAAGCGATTTTTTTAATTCAGGACAAAAGTAATTTTAAAAGTAATGAGTCATTTTCTCGAATTTACTGCCTGAAAGTATTATCATTACTAAATTACTAGCCTAGAGAAGTAATTCATTAGATTACTCATTACTCCAAAAAGTGATTTAATTACTGTAATTCCATTACAGTAATGTGATTACTGCCATGTTTGCCTGAGCTTGTCATCACGTGAAGGGGCGGGGCCTACAAAAGCTCCTTCCCTTCGTTTTTATTTTGTCGGTGACAATAGTTCTACGACAAAACCTGCGCCTTGCGTCGTCGTTGGTGAATCCCAGACTCATCCCAGCCGCTAAACACGCTGAAACGCGACGAGTGTACGCAGCAAAGCGGCCGAGGCGTGCATCTCGGCGTCGTCGCGCGGTATCAATGCTCTCCTAGTGAAACGTTTCTCTACACTTGGCAGCATGTACTATGTCCCGCTGAATTTCCCGAAGGGTGTTTGAGTCGGACATCGTCGGCACGACGACCGTCACGTGTGACACCATGACATCATGACGCCACATTACACCACGTAACATGGTCACGTGTTTGGTCGTGGCGTCACTTGACGTCAAGTCACGTGACACCGTCTCCGTGTCACGCTAACCCAGCGCAGCTTGAAACACGCTGTAGATTAAGTCGAAATATGTAGATGAATAAACCGTACTCGTCGAATGGGACAGATATTACGAAGCCGCCGAAAGACAAAATATAGAAGCTTTGCAGAAACTCCAGATGACAGCCGTCACCGGTGACCCTTCTTGTCCTACCGTCAAACCGGAGCCGCTGAAACTGGCATTGAAGAGCCTCCACAAAGGCCAAAGCTGGGGAGAAGGGCAAACATATTTTTAAATGGCAATAACTTGATCTGCTATGTTAAGGATGACGTGGCCAGTGACGTTTTCGTCAGCCCATTGACGTTTTCGTCATTGGGCTGAAGACGGACAGCCCAATGACGAAAAACTGGATGTGCAGCAACAGCTGACTCAGATAATGAGTATGTTGGGCGTGCTCGCACCACTAAAACCGCAAATCGATGAGCTAGTCGCAATGAAACAAACTGTGATGGACATAGAGATGTCTGTGAAATCAATGTCTGACAGCTATGACGAGCTGTTAAGAAAGTAAAAGACCATGACAGCGAGATCAAAGATCTAAAAAAGAGCGTGAGTGAACTTGAAAATGAGAGAAGGAATGACGAAGCGAATCAACTAAAAAAGAGATAAATGAGCTGGAACAATACGGACGTAGAAATTACCTCCTAGTACACGGACTGGCCGAATCTCAGAACGAAAACCTACTAGAAAGCCTGAACATTCTCGCTGACCGGATAAAAGCTCCCAGACTAACCACAGATAACTTAGAAGCAGTTCACCGCATCACCACTAAAACAAAGAAAACGCCCATGGTTATAGTACGGTGGCACACAACGCCAGAGGGCCCATCTGCTGACCGTGATCTGACCAATCTGATCTGCCCCACCTCCGTGCGCAGCCATCTTAACGTCACGTGATCACTAACGTGGCAAACAGTCAAAATGGCGGCAACCCGAGGGGAGGGGGGGGGGTGCCATTTTGGGCCGCTGGTTTACCGGTCTAAGTTTGCTCAAGCTCGTTGGTCCACAAGTTTTTAATTTATATACTAACGAGGTAGCAGAAGTCAGGTTAAAAAGTAAGCTCCTCCAATTTGCAGATGACACGGTAATTGTATACGCACATAGAAATTACGAAGTGGCGGCAATGACTATACAAGATTATATACATAACAGTATTTAATGGTACCGCAAAAATCAAATAATGGTAAACGTTCCTAAAACGCAAATAATATGCTTTAGGGATCCAAGAAAAAAATCGTAAATGAATTCCCAATAAAAATGCATGTTCAGGGCTGCAACAACTGCTTGTGCATCCCGCTGAAATACGCTGATAATGTCAAATACCTGGGTATTACATAAACAAACATGTTAAATGGGATATTCACATAGACCAGGTTTATAACAATTAAGGTTATTAATGGCACATATGTACCATATCCAAGAACTAGTACCGCGGTCCATACTTAAATAATATACAATGCACTGGGAAAATCCGTACTTCAGTATGAAATAGCACTTTACGGTCAATGTGCCAAATATTTACAGCTAAAGAAAGAATATAGTCAAGAAAGGTTATTTAGGAATATTAGTTATCGAGGCGAAGAAGCTAATCTCTGAGGTTATATGCATAAAGAACTAGAAATGTTACGTTTCAGGGATCAAATGAAGTATAATATTATTATAAAACCTTTTGCAACAACAAATATAGGTGGGGCAATGAAAAAGAAAGGACAGAAGACCAAATAAAAACTTTGCTGAACCATTTATAATCGAAATATATGGAGAGGCAACAAATAAAATATTACGTACCTAAGCTTTTCTAATAAATTACCGGATGAGCTACTTAAAATAAAATTTCCTAGAAAAAAAAAACAATAAAAAAGATGAATAATGGGACAAGAAAAAAAGACCCATAAAAAGTAGTAGGAATAAATAATGTAGTGTCCCCGAAGACGCATAATGTATAAGGTTCTCTTTTCTCTTCATTTATAAAAAGCACCTTGTAAGTAATAAATTCTAGTATCCTTCACGATATGTAAATACTAATTCAATATGATTGGAACTGCCCTACATATTTACTCATCAAGTTAGAGTAATTAATTTAAGCTGTAAAAGGAGGTGGAACTGCAGTAATTTATACTTATATTGGTATGCTTTTTGTTTTTAATTATCTGTACAATAAAAAGCAGAGGCCCCTGTCACGTCCGACGCACAAGCCATTATTGGGTTATGTGAGCTGTATATTGTAATTTTTTCCAAGAAAGTAAATAAGGATGGTTTTTGTATTGTAATATATTGTTTTGTAAGTAAGCGGAATAAGAGGACACAAAAAACTGGAGGTCAGTTATGGTTGCGTCAATGCACAGCTGCTCCAAAGCGTCTCTAAAGCGTGGCCGGGAATCGAACTCTTGGTGTCCTCTTTACCGGTGAGGTGGTGAGGAGAGACAGCGTCTCTATTGTAGAAGCGCTGTATGCTCCTAATATTTTCTCTTCATCTGCAAAAAAAATGTTCCCCTTCTGCCCCAGTCTCGGGTGAAAATCATCATGATTGGTTCTTCGGCGTTTTTATTGACGTTTGCCGCCATCTGGTCGGCAGCGGAGCGGTAATGAGATGCACGGGAATCCCCAGCATTCTTAAGCTGGCAAAGGCTACACCCACTGCTCTGCCCCGCCTTGACTTTTGGAGTTTTCTGTCTTTCTTACGAATGCACCGAAACGGAATGCATCCAAATAGGGGTGTTTTTTGAGGCACGTGTTGACGCGAGGAACGCTGTTCGCAATTTTCTGTCACCTGTTACGCGCTCTTTGTTCTCCAGATATCCTCCCGTTGTTTTGCCCGCCACGTGTTCATGCGTACTTTCTTGTTTATGAACTTTGTGTTTATGGGAACGTTTATGTTTATGGGGTGATATTGATGGTCGCGTGTGTTGTGTTTTTTGCGCAGGCGTGGTGGTGTACATGGCGCACGGCGTGTGGCACAGCAGCGAGAGGCACAACGAGGACCCCGACTGCTCCCTGCTCGAGAGCGTGGGCGGTATTGGGGACGATTTCTCGGACGACCTGCTGCCCATGTCCGAACAGCGGCGGGAGGTGCTCGTCGAGACTTTCTAAACGAACGCCGGGACGCCCGTCAATAAGAGACGCAGTCGTCGGTCGCCTCTGAACCTCTAGAAACACGTGTCTGGATGTTTTTTTGTCACGCGATAAGGACTATACTGCTTCACGCTCTCTGGGCATTCGAATGCTGTTTGATCTTGGATCGTTGGTAAAGTGATGTGGCGTCAACAACACGGCACAAAAAAAAAGAAGAAAAAGTGAGAATGTGAAAGTAGAAGACATGCCAGATTAATATTGTGTTTTAGAGCGCAGCTCTTAGGCGCCCATTTCCGGGTTGAGCGGCGTCGGCGTTGCTGTCGCTATCGGCGTCACAGTCGGCGTCGGCGTAACCGCGTAACGTCACACGTGACGTCACGAGGTTCGTGAGTGACGTCACGAGGGTCACCAGTAACGTCACGAGGGTCACGAATGACGTTATGAGGGTTACCAGTGACGTCACGAGGGTCACCAGTGACGTCATGGGGATCACCAGTGACGTCACGAGGGCCACGGTTGACGTCACAAGTGACATCATGAGGGTCACCAGTGACGTCACGAGGGTCACGAGGCACGTAACGAGGGTCACATGTGACGTCACGGGGGACACGATTGACGTCACTAGGGTCACGAGTAAGCTCACCCTCGTGAAATCACACGGGCATACCCTCCCCTCCCCTCCTCCTCCTCAAGAGCTGTGCTCTAATTGGGCATTACAGATAATTGTAAACGTCTTTTATTTTTTTAAGTTTCTTTTTTGCGCTGTTTTATACTTAGTGCCCTTTTTTGTAAGGCTGTTGAAAATAGTAAGCGAGCAGCGGCTGCTGATGATTTAATTGCAGATGTATTTTTTTGTGTGTGTGGCGGTATGTTTCGTAGGGCTAAAAAGCCAATCGTTCTCCTACGGTAGTTAACTTTTCCGTAAAGTTTTCTAATAAATCATCGTATGACCTGCATTGCCATCTGGGACTTTCCATACGTTAGGCTGAGAAATCTGGAGCATTTACTTACCCGCAAAGCCTTTGGGATAACCAGTTGTTGCAATTTGCGCACTGAGCTCGGAGAATGACGTGGCTGAAAACATGTTTACACCTAGAGAAACAGTCTTCACTGTGACACTAAGCAGATGGTTTTTCTAAGTCTAAACATATTTTTCAGCCACGTCATTCACCGAACTCCGTAGATTGCAGTGAATGGTTCTTCCAAGGGATTTGAGAGAAAGTAGACGATCCAGGCTTCTTGAAGTGAAAGCCTTACTCTACTTTAATTTCAACTGAACTTCATCATACATGCGTTAGGCATGCAACGGGACAGGCGTGATGTCATCACCCATAGACCCATAGAGTTAAACTTGCCCGTCTTTTGAACTTCGCTCTATCGTAGACGAAGTTGAACTTGAGTTTCAGACACCCCAACATTTCTTTTCTGCAAAGTTATTGTTTAATTTTTTTTTTACTACAAGAGAACATGAGTGTTCGCAAGAAGAAACAAAACCAGTGCCATCGCCTCAACCAAGAGCTTTGGCCCATGTTTTCTCCGAGGAAACCCCGGAAGGTCACTTAACGAAGCCACTGCAAAAGCGACGACGACTGATACACAAAGTAGTGAAATGAAAAGACTAGGTCAGAGACGACGAAACGGAGGACCACACAACATCGAACTTCAACGTTCCGGTGATTCTATTTGCCCAAATCTCCGTGTTCCCTTTTCTCCTCCGATACATGACTGTGCAATAGAACTCCTTGTATGTCAAACGTTTGGGATTAAGAAACGGTCTAACAACATTTTACGCATTTATTTGTAATATTTTTACTTATTACTCGTGTAATAGGTAAACAAATCAAATATTTTTGGCAGAGGACAACAAAACGCATCGGCAATGAGCAGGAAAGTGAACACCGCTTCTTTAGTGTGGCCCCTTCAATGTTTCCACCTGTGTTCAGGAGTTCCGTCGGGACGTGCATTTCTAACTCCCGGTTTGTGCTGCATCGACTCAAGAATCGCCTATATTCGCACCGAAAGTGCGGTTAACTTGCTATGCCGTGTCTGTCTGTAGAAATCAACAATGTTGTGGTTCCTCGTGTAGTTTTTGTGCGATTGAGGCATTTTACGTGCTTTTGCGGCAAGTAAATGCTTTCGTAAAAAGTTTTGTAGCTAGCGTGTTTCCGTCTAGAATAGATGATCTGCGTTCGATTGCAGGATTTTAAGAACGAGATTTTATATTGGTTTATTGTTCAGACAGCTATTATACGAAAGCATGCAGCAGAAGCAAATTAATGACAGAAATATGTTCTCTAACAAAGGAATGTTGACATTGCGTTAAGAACAACGTCGATACTTCCGAACTTCGTGGAAGAAAAAACAAAACAAAAAAACTCTCAGGTTGTTTATGATGCCGATCGCCTTTATTTTCGCGCAAGCCTTCTCGGAATTGAGTTCCTTTTATTGCTGCTGTTTGTACTTTCTTGGTGATTTTTCATTCCGCCTTCTTCATAATTTAGTGCGGTCGTTTGTATTTCCTTTTCGATGATTGCGAAAAGACAAATCCGTTCACCGCATTGAACGTTGCTTTTTCTTATTACATCAAGTCAGCTCCGTAGAAACTGAGTATTTCTCCGTTGATTGATTGTTAAATGTTGTTATTTAAAATTTCGCAGAACACACCTAGACACACGCACATTCCGCACTCCCTTTCCTCATAAATGCCTTGCGAGTAGCAAATGCCTCACTTAAAAAAGACGGTTCATCGGTGTGCAGCAGTTTCGAGCAACGTCCCTCTATTAATTATTTTTTCGCGAAGCCAATTATTCCATTGCCTTTGTTTCCTAATGCGTTTTGTTTCAAATATTTACCTGCCTGCATTTCTAGCTCGAGCCCAGAAACAAATCACCTGTCCGAACCTGTAGATTTTCCAAATTGTTGGACGCCCCCAGCTCATTGCAGCTCGGACCTATGCTGCAAATGCGTAAAAAATGATTAATTTTATTTTTATTTCTTTTAACATAGATTGTGTTTAAGGTTTCGAACCCTTGAAGAATGCTTTACAGAACGGCACGGAAACCGTTACGAACTGTGCAACGGGCACACCAGAGGACAATCCGTACAAAACAGTGGTAAACTGAAATGAAGGAACGAAGCCCCGACGCAAATTGAACCAACTCAGAAAAAAGTCGCTGGTCGCAGAAAAGACCGGGTATGTTGGCTGAGATTTTTGCGCTAAACTCTTGACATGCAATGATTACTGTTTGAAGGGAAATAATAAAACAAAAAAGAAGCACGCTGGTGTGTCCGGTATTTCCATTACTGCCCCTCATGGAGTTTGCGTTTTCAATGACCAACTGTACAAATTATCTGTCCTTATTAGCAGGCTTGACACATCCGTAGGGAATCGCTTAAATTCTGTTTCGCATAACAATGTTTCTTGTAGAAACTGTGTGAATCATATTCAATCATAATCACCATATCCTTTACAAACACATATGATGATCTTGTTTCATAACAAAACTTTATGATGCCTTGTATGTGTTTTTTTGTTGTTTGTTTTGATTGTTGGAGGATTATCACTTCCCAGAACAATTGATCTCCTTCTCTCTTCAAGCCACTCGACATGAAAAGCCGCAAAATAATTTTGTATGTCTTTTTGTGGGTGTATGTGTGTGCATGAATGTGTGTACAACCCCGTCAAAAAGTGAACATGTTGTTTCTCAATGTTCCTCAATTAGCGAATCGGAAGAAGCCGTTGTTTTTATTGTTACGTTAGTGACATTGAAGATTAAGCATGTTTCTGAGCAATTCCAATGATGCGACGACTGTGACAGAGCTTCTAACGTGTTACTGTTTGAAGTCACTTGTACTTGAATGACCCAGTTTTATCTATTGAAACTGAATGGCCTTCATGTCTATCCGCGAGCAAACCCAAATCTAACGATGAACACCTATATGCAGACAAGGTAGCGTGAGAAATATCATCTATGCCTTTTATCGAACTGTGCCGCCATTCTTTTTGCTGTTCTCTTTAAACAAAAGAACAGGAGGCAGACTTGTCGTCTGCGCCATCTTCGCTTTGGGTTTCTGACTACTGTTGTTAGGTAGATTTCGTGACAACACGTCAGCCCCTTTACTCCAAAGCTTTAATGATATTGTGTTATGTCGGTTGGAGAGTTACGCTTCCTTGCATTATGATGAGTGGGACGCAGCGACATTCATGTAAAGGATCTTAAACACTAATTCAATGGCGTGTGTGAGGTTTAAAAGGAGCTTGCAGTTCGTCTTTATTCCAGAGCCAATTGTCGTGCAGGATAAGGCAAACATGCATATGTGATCTATATCTCGCAAATCAAAATGTAAGTTACACACGAGAGTGCTTGAAATGTGCATGGCATTAATGTTTATTGTTTACGTGCATGTCTTCCGTGCTTTATATTAGCATGGTATTATTGTTTATTGTTTAATTAAATTAGAAAATTAAAAACACGTGTGCTGTTTATCATTTTAGTAATCAAGGCTTCACAAAACGTGTGTTCATTTGTGGAGGTCTTTATGCACATAATGTATGAGAAATGCTACGTATGTTAGAAGAAAGAATAGCGAATTAGCGTCCGACCCAAAGCGCCCAAAACCTAATTTTTCCGAAGAGCTTTCATAACCTGTTAAACATTCAGCTGTTGCGTGACGATTGTTTGAAATAAACGACTCACGCGAAACTGTTTCCAACTTTGCTTGCTTGTCTTTTTTCTCAACCAGGTTGAATGCTTGGCTCGCCGTGACTTTCTCGCTACTCCTTTAGTGCTTCTAGAGCTCTACCTTCCGAAACAAGCAAATACTGGTTTGTCATATGCAGCCCTTGCAAGTTTATATACCATTTTTGCATCGCCGTGGCGTCATAGGCGTGTTATTGAAAATACACGGTATAACTCTTTTGGTCCATGCAGTGTCTCTTAGATTTTTCAGGGATTATGGCTGCCTTCAGGTAAGTATTTTTCATCTTTCTTTCAAATTATGCGCTTTTCACTACAAAGTGCCCTAACGTTTTCTTGTACGTGCTAAGACACTGATGGATATACAGATTCGGTCAAAACTCCTGCTGATAAGCAGGACATGTTGGATCCACTTAGTCGTGGCCTCTTAGCTGATCTCGGCTAAAAGGCCACTTGTGCCTTGAGACGTTATTTGAAAATGTTGGCGTTTTCAAGTGATACAGAGAGACAACTTGGAATATACCAGGCCTCGTCAGGTAAAGCAAATTTACCTTTTACCTTGTTTTCCTAAACCTTCTGTCCGAATTTAAAAAAAAAAAAACTTCCAGAAAAAAGGTTAAATTAAGCAACATCATTTGCGAATGACGATTTTATGTTTTATTTTGAACGGATGCTAATATTTATTGTTTCAAACGGTCCACTCCGGCAGGAACTCAAATAGAAGTCATCGGAGAGTGCGATTCGTATCGGGATACTCGGAGCATTTGTGGCGTAAAAAACATAGCACAGGCAAGGCACCGGCAAGGTTGTTGTGGTCACGGGCTTCACCACTAAGTGTCGTCAACGCTTTACAACCTTGACATTTGCGACACCCAAGGACTCAACCAAATGAATACCTGCCCTAAACCAAAGCCCTCACTCCGTCCCTCCTTCCTTCCCTTTCTCCCTATCCCCTCCCTGTCTCAAAGTGCCCAAGGATTTCATTGTGGCAAGCCCTTGGGTAACTTTCTTCACCAAAAAATTCGCAATCGCGTTCAGGCTCAGGTTAGTTACACGGTAGAGCCGTACTTCTGTAGAGCGGAGCTGCTTTTATGGGGTAAGTGACCTAACGACATTCAAAAGCGCTTTCGAAGCATCCGCAATTGCTTGATTGGACGTAAAAAGTCGGCTTTTTTTCACCCAACAATTGTTGCCTCTGTCGTATTTGTACAACCTGATATACATCTAAACAAAAACATATGCGATAAAACTTTCTTTCCTCGTAAATCTCCCTGGTTCTCGCTTTATATTCTAGTAGAAATTTCTCACTCTTTACTGTTTCCTCATACCCCAAGCCTGAACCACCTCGCTGGGAACGAGAAAGAAGAAGAAATGTCTATACGGAGGAAACGTACAGGCGAGCGAGTAGGGACAGCCGAGTAGCTGGCAACCTTCCTTCTCCAGCTAACGCTCGAGTCGTATGGACGGTAAGTGCTCAGGAAGCGGGACGTTCCCATAATTCGTTGTACACCAGGCGTGCGGCCTACAACGATTTTTAAAGTGGTGAATTGAACGTATACCATTGTCTCCTAATGCTCGGGTCCAACGAAAGTATCAAGCTCTTCTGCTTCTCTTTCCCGTCATTGCGTTGCTACACTCGGTCAATTGTTACACAAGAACAGAACTCTCATAAATAGCGCTGTAGACTCCAGGGATACTGGCCTCCCTGCGTGTTTAAAACCGCAAACTACTAGACTCGCTGCACTGGTAAAATGTTTCACCTATTGCTTGTAGCGGTATCATCGCACCCTTTCCGACTAAACTCACGCTATTTTAACAGGAACGTCTCAGTGTTGAAGTTTATTAGCTCTCAGTGCAAATCTAGTTATTATAATGCTTCGTACATTCGAACCTGCCATCTTCACTGGGAACTTACTCCTCGTAAGAAGAGTGTATGCCTGCGTGCAACATCAGTTCTGCTAGATTTCCTACCACTTCGATTTGCTATGAGGAATATTCGAGTGAAGACATGAAAGCACATGTACACTCGAAAATGTAATGACACACTTCAGATCTGAACACCACCCACGGGTTAAGGCCTTAACCTTTTTTTTTTTAACTTTCAGTTACTGGTAAAAAAATACGAGCAAAACTCGGCAAATCATAAGCGAAGACATCGGTGATCCAGAGAAAACGAACGAGAAAGAAAGCGCCAAAAGATCAGGGAAAAGAAAAAAAAGAGTGACAAAAGGTTAGTCGAGTTTGTTTTGCCTCAACGCTTTCAAGTTCTCCAACTGCGTGTCAACATTACTTTGTTTTGTTTTGCTGATTTTTTGTTATATCCTGCTGGACGCAATCGCATTCTCGCCAGCTACGGGTTGAAATCACTAGATGCTGTTATGCAGGGTGTTTTGCTTTTAATTCAAACGTATCTTTAAAAAAAAAAAAAGCGAGAGTCAAAGATTGTTTAAACACTTGCGACTTCTTAGGACCGGACAGGCTAAAAACTGGTTTTTAAGTCCTGGGTATCGGCTCGCGACCGGCGGCGCAGCAGCGCAGGTGGTCGTAAACCGTCTAAACATGCATAAATTCGCAACTTTCACGGCCTATAGGGGGCGCTCTGAGAAATTCAAGATGGCCGTCAACTAGATGATCAATTATCGCGCCTGTGTGCTTTGGGCTCGGTTTTTGTCAGTGTTTAGCTGTTTTCGCGAAGCCAGCATGGCTGATGCTTTTATTATAACGCTCGAAGCGTTATCGGGACACATTGGAGGCGAGGGGGATCGCCGTATACGGTGTATGGTCGAGGGCGAGGCGGTTTTGAACGCCGGGCATCTCCTCTGTTGTGGAATCAGCGGCCACACAGCATCGGCGCTCACCATTCAGGCTCTGTGTGTCCAGACCAGCCACCCCAAACAAAAGCCACATGAGCTTCGATGCGTTATTAACCAAGACGGGAACATACAGGTGAGTCGTGCATTCCTCGTTGTTGACCGATTTGTTATCCGTGGCGTAGCAGCTTGGGCGAGTTGGCTGCTCGTATTAACACGCACTACAGCGCACTACTGAAAAAGTACACTCACACCGTACACTCACTCCTTGCATGCACACGAAAAAGAAAGGTAAAATCAAACGAACCTTAAAGCCAAACGAACCGCGCTGCAGCGCGGTTCGTTTGATTTTACCTTTCTTTTTCGTGTGCATGCAAGAGTGAGTGTACGGTGTGAGTGTACTTTTGCTGTAGCGTGCGTTATCCGTAGCGTTGACGCGTTGAACTGGGGCCTGCTAGTTCGAAAGACCAACCCACGAGCATTAAGAAAAAGTGCGATTCCTACCGACCCGTCGAAAACACTGAACTCTAGAACGCCCCGTTCACATCAGCGGTCTTGCGCGTACTCCCCACGACGCTGCACGAAACATTTTCGCAAGCCCGGTCCGAGCCGTATGTGTTATGGACAGTGGCGTCGGAAACGTTCGTGATAGCATGCATAGATCTATATGTGCGATGACATGGAATGGGTTCCTTGGAAGCTTGCTTGTTTAAGCCACGAATTGCCTAACTAAATGCTGAATATTCTGTATTTCAGGCACTCTGTTCATGCAAGGCCGGGGCATCACAACGGTGCAAGCACTCAGTTGCAATGTTGCTGTTCATAAATCGGTAAGATACCTGTTTTACCTCTTTATTTTTTATATGCGCACAGATTAGTTTGTGGTATTTTTTTTGGAAATATGTGCAGCTTCTTTTTGATGTTTTTGAAGCGCACATGTGTGATTTTATTGTGGTGCTCTAGCGCCGGACAAGAACAGATTTCCCATTCTGTTTCTTAGTCGTCAAAATGTAGAGCAGAGCTGGAAAGACCTAGGTACAAAACCACACCATCACTAGCAAACGCTTGAAGGGCAACAGATGCAACGACTTTTAGTTTTCTGCGTCAGATTATTCAGGGAAAGAAGCAGTAATGCTACTTAAATGCGGTGAATTGGAAAAGCACGAGCAGGGGCTGTTTCTCTTCAGTAAACAAGTAATTATCTATAATGTTGAGCTTGGAACGTGCTTATTTCAGTGAACACTGAAGTCGTTAAAACAAGCTAGTCAACGACGTCCCGAAATTGATGCAAAAACTGAAGCTGGTCACTGAAGGCACTTCCTTCAAATCCCATCCATTTTTCACTATGTGTTCAATCCAAATTTTCCAACCATCTGAAAAATATGCACACTACTAATATATGTAAAATTGATGACCTAACAAGGGCTCATCCCCCACCTTTTTGCTATCACCTAATTTTGACTGGGTGCTTGCTCGGTACTTTGTTTGGGTTTCTAATACTCAAAATGTGAGCGCAACTCTTAAGGCCCGTTCACACTCTTGCAACCGAGTACGACCGAGAGAGACCAGACCGGTTTTAAGCCTCTTGCGATCTCTTAGGACCGGATGCGCTACAGCGGAGTTGGTCTCAAGAGATCGCAAGAGGCTTAAAAACCGGTCTGGTCTCTCTCGGTGGTACACGGTCGCAAGAGTGTGAACGGGCCTTTAGCATAATTGCAAAAAAGGACACAGAAATATCTTTTGTCTTTTATTACTTTTCTTTATCCCAGGTTCAACATCATCTACCTGAGACTGCGAGGACACAAAGCATTTTTTGGGTCTTGAGGGCTAATATGTGGCACACTGTTATAGAAAACATGCTACTTCGGACCATTTGTAGGCAGCACAGTACTGGAAGTTGCAAAGCACCGTGTTGTAGAAAATCTATACATTTGCTCGGATGTAGACCATTACCATCTTGCCTGCATTTTATTCATAATACTTCTTTTCACTTTGTTTCTAGCGTTGGTACCTCAAACCTTGAGAACCTTTCTTCTACGGACCTCAAGCAAGCTTGGGGTCAACTCCGGTCAACACGTTTGTACGAGCCCAAGATGCTACATGAGCTGTGCCACGTCCACGCGATCCCCGAGGTGCAAATGGATGACTCAGTACTGGACGAAATACGCAGTGACCTCCTTTCATGTGCCCCGGATTCGGCGCTTGCGCGTCATATGAAAAGTAGGTGCACAAGTCAAGAGAACGGTGGCAGAAGCCCAGATAATGATAGCAGACCCTTAAGCACTGCAGACGTCAACTTTTTCACGAGCATCAGCCAAAGCGACTGCATCAGGCAGTATGAAGAAATTAACTTCCATGATGTAGCTTTTCGTGACGTCGGACAATTTCAAATACGCAAGGTCTCATGGAAAACCTTGCCGACCCAAGAGCAGAAGTTTTACGAAGAGCATGTTGCTGTGACAGCTGAACAGGCAGCAGTCATTTGCCGGGACACACTCTCCCAGGACAACAGCCTCTGGCAGCGTGAAAGAAAGCTGCGCATCACAGCCAGCAGGTGTCGGGCGTACTTCACCTTTATCCCAAAGGAAAATCGGTCGTGGGCCGAGAAAGTCTGCCTCATGTACTCCGAGAACCTTCGAGGCAACAAGGCCACACGGCACGGAAAGCAGTCTGAAGAGCCAGCCTTAAAAGAGTACACTAGGTTGACAGGTAGTAGTGTTCGAAGGTTCGGGCTCGTGGTTAATCCACTCGTGCCCTGGCTTGGATGCAGCCCTGATGGCGTCGTGGAGGCAAACGGCGTGCCTTCAGTTTTGATCGAGATCAAGAGTCCAGAGGAAGGAGAGATCACCGCAGCAAAAGACCTCATCGCAGCCAAAAAAGTGAAGTATGTTCTGAAAGAAGGGGAGAATTACCACCTGCGGAAAAAGCATCCCCACTATTCGCAGTGCCAACTTGGCATGTTTTTGCTGGACCTCAAGGCTGCCCACCTCATGCTCTACTGCAAGAAGGGATCTGAAATCATCCCCGTGAGCCGTGATGAGAATCACATTGAAGAGCTTGTTAAAAAGCTGCAGTTCGTGTATTTCCAGCATATTCTATGTCGGCTGGCACAGTGAGTTTTGCTGAGGGGTGTCTAGTTAAAGGGCAACTCCGCCTCATTTTTGGTTTTGAAAAAAACAACGCAGTCCTCTTCAGTATCGCCTAGGAAGACCACACGTCAAATATTACAACGCAGTTCTGTCTAAATGTTTCTTAAACGGTCCGGCAAACTTTGCAACTTGCCAAAATCAGCTGACTCGAGCGGGCGAATTCAGACGCAACCAACAGCGCAGTCAAGCCTGCGGCATGGGCGTAGCCAACATTGAGCTAAACGTCATCACCATTGCCCCCTTTTGCTTGTTTTTACTTCCCTGGGCGAGCGTAGCGGATGACGTCAGCAATGGTTCCTCTTAGCGCTCAGCGGTGTCCATGTGATTGGCGTAACGCGCTTGCGCAGCGTGCTTCATGGGAGCCATTTGGCCGCCCCGCCGTTTCCCACGTCACAATTGCTGTCGTCGTCTCACCGGTTGTGATTATTGTCTCTCGGAGATTTGCCACACTAGGAACACCACGTGCGCAGACATATGCCCCCAGTTGTGCAGACGTCGTCGAATGTCGTAGACACCAAAACATGGTAAAGAGTGCGGTGCAGACGACACTTGCGCCTGGCACACGCCCGCCCGTCGTTGCGTAGAGGATCACGTGACATCTCGTACCACTAAATTGCCATGTTCTTGGCGGCCCGAGGCCAATGTTGCCGGACAGAGCCTAAGTTTGGTTTCCGCTCGTGTTTAAAATTAAATTAAAAAATATATATCCCATTTTTCACGAAGCAAATGATGTAGTGTCTCTTACTAGGGCTTTTTAATGCGAAATCACTCATTATCCCAAAATTTTCGGAATTGAGCGGAGTTGCCCTTTAAGTTTCTATGCCATGTAGTAGTTTAAAAGGCCGGTGACTGTCATTTACAGCAAGTAGAGTTAATAGTAATTTGTTTTTTTCATTGTTACATGTCAGTATGCATAAAACACCAATGTGCAATTTTTTATTGTTTCTACAATAAATACATATATTCAATCTGATTTCATTTTTCAGAGCATTGTCTGCAATCAATAAACAAATGTCTGCATGCTGCTATCTGGGCACATAAAAGTGGTAAAACAACTTTCAAAACAAACAGTAATTCAATTGAATTTTACCTGAAGAAAAAAAATAACTTCTTTGAACTACAGTAGACTCAATAATTCAAACTCGAAGGGACCTCAGGGTTTTGTTTGGATTATCAGAAGCTCTCATAAATATGGCACCAAAAAACAATTACATTAAAAAAAATTGTGACCGGTTAACTGCTTTATTGCTGCATGTGACTTTAAAACAAAGTTCTCTAAGCACCAAGAGTAGCCAGTTTTTTATGGGAGTCATCTGTTGTGGTCATGAATCTGTGGCAGGCGATTGGCTTTATTATCGACTGTTAAAGCGATTAAAGAACGCAAATGTTCAGCTAGTGGTGGTAAAGGCAACAGATATTTCTCGGTGTAGACAAGCAAATAGTATGAATTAACTGAATGGTCTAGTTTGAAATAAACAACTTTTAAATACATTAAAAACATAACGAGACAACCAAAAATGTAATCTTTGTTTGAATTAGCCGAAAGTTTTAAATATTAGCATTTGAATTATCAAGAGTCTACTGTAAAGGTTCATTGAGGGAACTATCCAAACTTGTTCTCCGACAGAATAGGTGCAGAGAGATTGACGATAGCTGCAACCACGGTGATTGCATGATCAACTACTTGTAGCATTTCCCAAGGAATTGGTCCCTTAAAAATCTTAAAAACTTTTATGCGCTGTATCGCTCGCTCAACGTGGACTCTAGCCTGTGCAACGCTAACAGTCTTCATTGCATCAGCGACAGAGAACTGCTGTTGCTGGCGCAGAAACGGCGGCTGCACAACACCTAGCCCCAGTTTGTTACACTCTCCGTCAACATGAAATCCCTTGTCGACCATGACATCATCTCTGAATGGCTGCAGCCTACTTAGGACAAGAGACCTCTCCACGCAGGCTTTGTCGGACGCTCTCCCTCCAAAACCCTGGCTGACAAATGTAATCAGGCCAGCCGGTGACACTCCAATTAAAAACTTGACTGTGTGGCGTCCCTTATAATAAGAGTACGTGAACAACCGGCATGCCAGGCAGTGAGATTTTTCGATCTCCACCTCTGTGCAGTCTAACACAACCCTCACCTCGGCATAGTATCGAAAGCAGCGGGGTATGTTCTTTTTGATTTCTCCCTTGGTGGGCCAATATACGGCACTTTTGAGCACAGCAGCTAGGGTAGGCAATGTGCCATAAAAATATCGGTGCACAGTGGCCTCACTCACTCGAAATAAAGTGCCGATGCACTTGAACGAAAGAAACGTTTTCAGCCTTACTAGGACGAGCACGACACGCTCGTGTACGGATAGCTCTGTATTCATGGTATCAAACTGCTGTACATTCTTTGATATTCTTTGCAGCAGTTGGATAGATTCTACACCAGTAAAGGCTTTTACTTCTGCATCTGTCTTGAGAAGATTGTCAAGCGTCTCTCTCTTTCGCACTAAGGACCTTGTGTCCACTTGGACACTCTCGTCCTTGGTTTGCGGAGGACCACCTGCTTGTAGAATCAGGAGGGCTCTTGCTACAGTCAGCTCATCATCCACATGGTGATGTCTGCTGCTGTCTGCAGCCAGGCCTTCTTCAGCACAAGTCCCTCCAGTCACCTGAAAAATGTGATTAATTTAAACTTTGCAGTATACTTCTGGGAAAATAGACAATTTCCAATTCTCGCTGCATATTGAAGTGCAAAAGTGTCTGTCCTTTATCATCAGTTTATGTAGACTATCTGTTCCTGGGTTTCCTACTTAGGCTTGGCACATCCAGTCCATAGGTACCGCCATAGCAGCCATGACCTAGACAACACCGTATGCCTTCTGGGGACTACTTGTCTCCCTCCATGGTGAACCCGCCACCGGTACAGCTTCCAAGAACAATCGTAAATGCGTCCCACACCCGTGCAGACGTGATACCGACAGCCATGGATGTGTATTTTCTGCACGCTACAGGAGCCCGTTTCAAACACTAGCTTGGCTGCCGCAATACGCAGGTTCACGGGGATCGGACAAGCCACAAAAAGAAGCTGAGAGTTCGAAGGAGCAAGGCACTCGAAAGCTCCCTGCCAGTGTTTGGGCCAGTGTTAGGGCTTATACAATCTTGTGCTGCGCACAAGATTGTATAAGATGTCAAACCAACTCGCCCAAACAACCACTCTTCTTTCTGGGTAACAGGATAACAGGCTGGGCTTATGTAGCCTACATGAAATGGACGTATCCATGGCTGTCACTATCGGGTTCACCCAAAAGCGGGCGCACCCAGGATCGTTCGCGGAAGTTGTGCTGGACACCCAATTTCCTTCCGAGCACTCTCGGAACTACTCGGCTCAGCTGACTGTCATGGCAAAGAATTCAGCTTGAAGCATCTCCATGGTAATGGAAGGACCACATGTGGATCCTTGTTCTGGCTGCGAATTAAGATTAACCTTGCTCACATTTCGTCTAGTCGATTCTGAAACAGCTAACACGCGACGAAAAACCTGACTTTTGTACCATATATTGCGAACGTCAAAGAGCAGAGACACAGGCCTCCTGCTTTGCCAAGGAGACACTGCAGAAAAACAGCTGGCAGTGCCTTTACGCTTTGTTTATCGGTATCGGGTAGTACAAACTTGCGCATTTGAACTTGTCTCGCATAAAGACGTTAGCCGGCGGTATGAATTCCCCCTTGCAATCGTCATACGGCACGGAATTGAGCCAATTTCTAACGTGGAAAGCTTCTTTCGTTCCTCAACAGTTTGCAAAGAGAATAAAGTCAGCGATGCAAGCTACGTCTACGCTGTACAAGATGCCGCAAATTTAGTGTCGGCGCGCTGTCACTCGCAAAAACAGCGAGCTTCTTATGATGTCGAGCTTGAGGCGAGCATTACGAGATACGTTAACGCAACTTGTAAGCAAAACCCCAACCTGCAGCCCCTCCGTACCGCCAACACTACCAGCCGATGACCAATTTTGAAAATGCACGAAATTAGATGCAAGCGAAGAAGCCTCGACCGGCAGTCTGTCGGCCGAGCACATCGTTGCATCCGGGATTAATACCTTCCCGTTCTTGACAGTTGACGACGCAACAGTACTGTCAACGGCGACGTTTCAACGCATCGAGGCCACGCTGCTGGCTCCCGGTTTCGACATGTTTGAACGAAGAAGAAATCGCTAGTTTGCAGCGAGCTCGGGTTTCCGGGGTAACATTGTGTGGTGACGACTGCGGGTTACCTATTTTGAGTCGTGACCACGCGAACACACAAATTACAGCAGAATGCAGAGGTAAACAGCGGCTTGAACAGGTTTGTTATTGTGCGGGGCTCTGGATCTTGTACTACTCAGACACTCTACTGCCTGCCACCGACGGGCGCCACGTCACGTTCAAAGCTTCGGTGCGGGAGGCCTATTGTGTATGCCCTGATGAACCACTAAAAAGAACAAAACCTACCGCAGAGTGCACAACTTCCGGCCGTGGCGAACTTGGCAGGGTCTCAGCTGTCTCGTTTGCACGAGACAAACACGATGGCAATCCTGTAAGATAGTAAGATCTATCTCATGAGAAAATCAATATATTGCTGTAGCTCGTCACGACGAGGCAACTACGTGAGACAACATGGTCGCGGTGCGACATTAATTTGGATGTAACAGACACTTGTTAAATTTTACTTTACATCCAACACATTATTTTTATTTAATCAGTACTCACACCACCTTTTGGCATTACAGTGTGTGTGGTAGGGCAAAACAAACAAAAATATATATTTTAGTCTCTTTTGAGGCATTTATTTACTTTTTAGAAGGATCTATCACTCATTTTCTCACCCACTTGAACGGAGGGTCACTGCTTTCATTGCAGTGAAGATTGCAGATGAGCAATATAACATACCTGCTTCTAATTTTCCGTTCAAAGGACGTACCTGATGCACTCTCTGGCGTTCGGTCACATCGTCGACTCCTCGGCATCGGGGCTGGCCTGTCATGCACTCTCACGGGCAGGCGCAGAGATGGCATGGTGCCTTGCTTGAGCCTTTTCAAGGTCGGGGACCACACGTTTGGATCTGATTGCGGGACGACGTCAATGCACAGAAGAGCATGTTTACATTTTAGTTCAACCCGGTAGGGCGACAATGTCGCGTTGGCACGGCAACGTAAAGTAGGGATCAAATGTTTAAAAAAACTCACCGGTTGTGTTCCACAAGAAGTCTTCTTTAGCGAAGTGGGCGCTACATACCCGCATCGTAGGCGTGACAGCCTTGCCTATTCGTAGTTTAATCAGCCAGGCCTTCTTTATCCGCTTGTCGAGTGGGAACGAGTGTAGGCTGATCTTTCCTTCCAACGTGCGGTTTGAACATTGCGGAACGCAGCACATGCGATTACTACGATACTTCGCTTTAATCCTATTCGATGCCATTAAAAATTTACGCAGAAACGCCTGCAAAAACACGAATTCACAACAGCACGGGCAGCACGGGTACGAAGCAGCGAAAAGCGATCATCCAGGAGGAAGAGCGAACGTTCGCCGCGGCGCGGCGCCACCGTCTGTGAAAGTTGCGAATACCGGTCGTGTCAAACTTGGTCGTAGTGAAAAGTAAGTGTGTGAATGGGCCATTAGATGAGCGCCGTCTTCTTTATGTATTTATCAGGCTCGGCGGACATTACATGAGGGGATAATTGTCGTGCTATGTTGACCAAACTACTAAAATGTGTCGATTAACTTTTTTTAAGTTACTTTCTTCAGGGGTCCTGCAGGAAATGTTGTATTGACGGCAATTACAATAAGAGACCAGACCAATTTATATAAATAAAAAAACGTAATAATTATATAGATAAAAATTTATAATTTTTTAGCGCTTTCTCACCAAATTTAGGAATTGCGCGCAAAAAGAGCACATCAAGTCCTTCCAACAATGACGCTTGAAAGAGAGGCGTAGTCGTTTTGGGTCACGTCGTCACTTGTGTCGTCGTCGCACCCACCAAGGAAACGCTGCCGAGATAGTGACTACAGTTTTGAAAGAACGAAGTCACTGTTCCAAGCGTCACTCAGGGCAGGGCTTGCGGTCATCTCTTTGGGCAACATTTCTAAATGGGGCGTAAAAACGCGGAAATTCGTAGATTATACCTAAAAAAAACAGGACCTTTTTCAAAATTCTTTCAGACGGCAGAGTGGCGAGATTATTTCAGACTAATCTCACGCTATCTTAATGTAGCCTCCCGCTGAAGTGTGACACGAAGGTGGCTGAATTTCTCCAGTGGCTGACATTTCACCGAGCCTGATATGAAAAGAATGTTTTCAACCCGCAATTTTAATGAAGACACTTTTCTTTTGTTTATGTTCTGTAACCGGGTGCTGAACTATCGTTTTGCTCATGTAACTATAATTTGAGCTGCACTTCAGTATTGACTCATCACTCCCGACTCCACAGTCCCTCGCTGAAGCATGCCGGATGTCTCTCGCTTGTGATTCGTAAGTTTGGCACGTCAATCACAGGAACTTATTTGCTGAAGACATCCGCAGCAACCCGAAACACGCACATATAACTAGAACTTCGTGTTTTCGATGTTTTGTTTTTTCAAAAACTGTTAATGTTTTTTTTTTCTGGGGGGGGTATTTTTTATAGATCCAATGTTTTTTGTTTAAATTGGTTTTAACTGAACCGATTTACACAAGAACACTGAATCTCTAGAAGAAAATAAACCCCAAAAAACAAAACACCCGCGAATTAAAAAAAAAATAAAGACGAAAAACGCCGAACTTCAGTAATAAGCCCTCAGTTTAATAGGAAAATAAATATTACCCTTGTCTTGCCGGCTACCATGCGTGCGGATGCCGAAGATCAATCTAAAAAAAATACTAGAGGTTGGACTGCTTTTCATAAAGCGGATGTGCCAGGAAGAGATAACGGTCTCCTTGCGGCAGCTTGGCCGCGTAGTGCATGTTCTGGCGCCGCGCTCGGAGCGTATGCCGCCGGGCAAAATTATTCGATTATTTGCACATTTTATTCAAACTGTTTCTTCAACGGCAAAAGAAGAAAATTAATTTAGTATTTTGCCAAAACAGCCGCGTCCCTAATCAAACAAGGCGCCCATTATGTGAAAACAAATCGTGCATGTAAGTCACAAAATAACTCACATAGGGTGCTCGCGCGTTTGAATGGATTCGGTCACAATGAAATAAGTTTACTCTAACTTACCTCAACAACAGAAAATATAACAACAACACAGACGTTTCGCCACCTATCCGGGTGGCATCATCAGTATGAACTGGCCCGGTGGTGGGGAGAGTCATACTCAACCGACTCTAATCTAACAAGTCCCCTTAAACGTCCGTTAGGGGCCCCGGTTTGTGTTGCACGCCTTGGGGTCACGGCGGATAAACCACGATTCCACGAACTTCCTCGGGCACCAACGCTGCTCACGAGCCAAGGTCGCCACATTGTCCAAGTGAAACGTATGCGCAGTCGTCCAGCTGTGGTCGATCAGGCTTACTTCTGCGACGCGAACCCACGTACATTGGAGAAACCGGCAGACGGAGGAGCACTTGGAGCACAGAAAGGATGTGGTGAAGACCACTCATGCCACGAGAAGTAAGCCTGAGTTCGTCGACCACAGCTGGATGACTAGGTATACGTTTCACTTGGACAATGCGGCGACCTTGGCTCGTGAGCAGCGTTGGGGCCCGAGGAAGTTCGTGGAATCGTGGTTTATCCGCCGTGACACCAAGGCGTGCAACACAAACCGGGGCCCCCTACCGGACGTTTACGGGGACTTGTTAGATAAGAGTCGACTGGTTTTGACTCTCCCCACCACCGGGACACTTCATACTGATGATGCCATCCGGATAGGTGGCAAAACGTCTCCGTTGTTGTTATATTTTTTGTTGTTGATTTAAGTCAGAGTAAACTTATTTCATTATGGCCACCCCTGGCTTTTGGAACATATTTGGATTCGGTCACATTTGGGGGCTCCTGGCCACAACCGTGTGTTAGGTTCACAAAGTGGACTCAGCGGTGCACACAACTTCAATTATATTCGTAATCCAACCTATCAAGGGGTAGCATCTACACATTATGTAGAGTCACTACCGGTCGTATTCTGAAGATGAAACATCTTTACTGGTAGGTAGGCTGGAGGAAATGTCTCCTTGCTCGAGCAGAATTTTATTGAATGAGCTGGTGTTCGGCCGGCTCATACAATAAAAAGAAGTCACAATCCACTAAACAATTCACCGCGTTTGTCCTACTCTTGAACAAAACGTGAATAAAAGACTTCAAATGCCTGCGCATCTCTAGATTGTTCTCTCGCTCTCGATATTAAACTATAGTATATCACGCGCTTCTTTTTGTTTATTTTCCTTCTTTCTTTTTTGCCTCTCTTTACCTTATATCAATAATAGTGATGTTGTGTGCATGTTTATACAGCCGGAAGTTAGTTAGCCTCTTTGAGCGCCTCGTGTCTCAGCTGTATGGAAGAGAATTTTAGTCAGTGCACTGACAACAGCTACCATGGGGTCTTTTAACGTTCATCACGCACTAGTGATACACCACCGCATGCCGGTAAAAGGCTCATCCAGATTGAAATCGGCAGGAGTAGGGACTGAACCAAGGATCCCTGGGGTTGAGAAACGAAGGACAAGGGAAGGCGCACGGATGATTGGGGGGGGCACCGAAGCAGGGTCACCGGTATAGTCAGTGTTCCGTAAACCGCCATCCGAAGCAGGACACGTCAAGGGGTCCTTCCTCCACAATATTTTCGCGCCGAAACCCCTCGAGACGACATGGACCGCCTACTCAGGACCCGCGCCGTTGTCTGCTCCGCCGTAACCAGGAAAATATTCCACCTGGACGACCTTACCCAGAAGCCAAGCACAACAGAGCTTAACTTGTGGCTCCGGCTCGACTATCTCATCCAAAAGCAGACAAGCCTAGTTGACTTCGACCAGGATATCCTGACCTCGACAACCGATGACGACTTGTAGAACGAGATCGAGGGGCAGAGTACTACCGTACGGGGATAACCCACGGCATCACGCGCCTTCGGTGCGCCCTAGACAAACTGTACCAAGCCAAAAACATCGCCACGCGTGTTGCAAACAACCCAACCGACACACCGCAGCCCGGCGGCCTGCCTCCAACAACGGAAACTCTGAGCAACATTTCTCCCACCGGAACCGTCCCTCCAGCACCAGCTTATGGCACTCACCGCACGGTCGCCCTTCACAAACTTCAGGTACCTACCTTTGCCGGAAACACCAGCGATTGGCCTGGATTTTGGGGCCAATTGTATGTCACGATTAAAAGAAAGGCCGATCTCCCTCCCATCGAGAAATATAAGTACCTCATGAAACATCTTACTCACAACACAAAGCGGGCTGTCGAAGGAATTTGTCTTTAATGGCACAATGATAACCTGGCAGTTCGTACACTTTATGACAGACTTAAAAGACACGATGTCTTGATCGGCGAACACATTGACCAACTTCTGAATCTCCCGAAAATAAGCAGCTCAAGAAACGTCATCCAGCTTTGTCAGCTCTTTCACGCCATTGGCTCTTCACAACATCTTTAGAAGGCTTGGATGCTCCGCCCAACAACTACGCGGTGGTTCTTTACCGTGTATTAATGAGAGTTCTCTCCAAAAATTTAGCACTCATACTCCGCCAGAAACTAAAGGAGAGCGCGACAACAGCCAGCCCTAACGCGCTCGAATGGCGCTCAGATGTTCAAGTCAAGATTGTCATGACGTTTCTTCAAATCCAGATAGAGATACGAGAAGAAGGATGCATGGAACAGTCCACTCGTGCATCCGAAAGTACATCACATCAGCAGAACTTACAAACTCAGTTCATAACGAACAATCCACCTGCACTGGCACTGACCAACGAATTAGTTCACCGCCGAGTCCTTTCGTGTCAGCTAAGCGACTCCGCGAAACACAACCTTCAGAGTTTTTAGGTTGCACTATCGACCCAGGAAAAACAATAAAGGCTCACACGGGCACGCTGCTCCTTTTAAGTGATCAAAGCCCAGCCACATCGACCGTGCCTTCCGCAGAGCAAGGCGCCTAACATGTACCACTCACGGAGGGCATCACCTGACCAATCTATGCGCCGTTTTCCGACGCCCTCAAGTTGTGAGGGCATCGGCCAATCTGGAGAGACTCTACTCCAAACTCTGCGGCAGTTATTAGTGCCCCAACGAATGCGTCAAGGCCAGGACAGTCAGTTCTGCTTCAAACAAGCCAAGTGTGGGCTTCTTCGCTCTATGAAAGAGTCCGTGTTCAAATATTGCTAAACACCGGCCGTCAAATACTTTTCGTGCGTCGAGGCGTTTAAAAACCTTTAACTGCGCAGCTCTTTGAAACGAAAAGCTTACCATATTGACGTCTGGTAACGCTCGACGACATTCACTCTATCACTGTCGACGAGTTACCACCGAACTATGTAGTCGAGCCACGGGCACATGGATCAACTTGGAAGCATTCGAGGGGCCAGAAATCTCCACTGTCATCAGTCATTTGATTGACGAATAGCTGCAAGCTCGACTTTACTCTGAAGACATGCTGAGCGCCGATATAGCGCCAGA